>PVLD010008088.1:0-86606 GCA_004027595.1 Dinomys branickii | reverse complement strand
TCTTCTCTATAATTTGGTATTTCCTTTAATGTTTTTGTGTTAACTAATGTGAAGATAACTATGTAATACAACATCCAGTTCTAATTCCCTACTATATTCTGTATAACTTTGTATTTTCTGTATTGTTTATGGCTTTTCTGGTTCATATGTCTCCATTCTTTTGTCTTTAAAATAAAATTTAAAAAATAAATAAATAAATGAATGAATGCTGATGAATCAGTAGAAGTCCAGCAGTCCAGTACAAAGGAAATTTTAGGACAAGGTACAGACAAAAGCAGAAAGAAGTGCAGTAGTCAATCTGTTCAGGACCTCTAAGTATTATAAAATAAAAAACAAGCTCTTAACAGCCCCACGTTCCTTGTGTCTTCCTGGCACTCCTTCCTTACCCACAGGAAGGAATGCGCCTGCTTCTCACCCTGACTAACCTTCAGGAAACAGATACTGAGCCCTGAACCAGGCATTGTGCTATACGTAGGGAGCACAGAGTGAAGTAGGAACCCAGCCCAGGGAGCCTGTTTCTACCAGGGCAAAGTGCCATGGGTTTAGAGGGAGCTTTAAAAGGACAGATGTGACCCACCCTTGAGCACTGGTGACACATGCTGTTTCCCTGTGTGCCAATAGCTCCTCTGTGGTGACCACAAGACCTACCCAGCTTCATCTACTCAGGCAGCAAGAGCTGCAACCTTGCACATTCCTGTCCCAGCCCAGGCCTGTGTTTTCTGCCTTCAGCTGCATGATCACCCCCATCCTTCTCTAATCCGTAAGTTCATTAGGGATCCCTATCCCTGCCCAGCCCAGGCATCACACAGGTGGGCTCTTCCAAACTGAGTGCAGACCCCAGCTCTACCACTTACTAGCTTGGGCAAGACCCCTGAACACTCAGGCTCGCCTGTCTCATTTGTAAAAGGAAGAGATGTAACATCTATCTCATGGGACTGTTGAGAGTGTTAAATGAGATCACTTAGGAAAAGTATCCAGAACAGTTCCTGTCACAGGGTAATGATACAATATTACTGTTTTTCTCCTTTTCTTTCCTCTTTGGAAGCCCCTAGACAAGGACAGTGTAAGTCATCCCCTGTGAGCCCACTGCAGTTGGCACTGAGTAGCCCACTGAAATCAAATGGACACATGTGCCAGAGCCCTTTTAGGCAATAGGGAAATGAGGTCCAACAGAGACAAACCTCCTCATTAGCCAACAAAGCAAAACCTGTACACAACTACAGAGTACACTGTAGGCCACAGGACCCTTTCTTTGTACCCCCACACTCGTAACCAGGCAAGCTGTTAGCCTCCAAGGTACACAGAGAGACACAGGTCCCAGCCCTGTTCACGTACAGAACCATGACCCGCTGCCTTCATCAGTTGTGTGAGTTGAGACCCTTGTTAAACCCGGCAGGAGCCTGCTGTCTTTGTCACTTATCTGTATCCTTCCAGCAGGGCAGCAAATAGAACCAGCAACTCTGATAAAGCTACGTCTTTTAACCACACACCAAGAACAGAAAATATAGAAAGATAGGCCAGTCCTAGAGGGCCTTAGTAATTCTTTCCAGGATGAGTTTCCCTTTACCAACATTTCTGAGGTGAGAACCATTACAATTCTTGTCTCACCCAGAATAGCAAAAGCAATCCCGGGAAATAAGAAAAAAGCAAGAGTTATTCTAATCCTGGATTTCCAGTTTTATTATAAAGGTATAGTGACAAAACAGCATGGTAATAGCATAGAAAACAGACATGTGGATCAATGGAGCAGAATTTAACATAGAGAAACAACCCCAGCCACCTTCAAACATCTGATCTTTGACAAAGGGGTCAAAACCACAAGTTGGGGAACAGATAGCTTCTTTAGCAAGTGGTTCTGGGAAAACTGGTTATCTACATGTAAAAGAATGAAGCTGGACCCATCTCTTTAATCAGAGCCCAATTAAAAATAACAGAACAGAGGTTGGCAGCAAAATAGTCTCTCAGGGACCAGGAATCAAGATGCCCAGAAAACAACAGCTTGATGAAGAGAAAAAGAAAAAGAAGTTGATCTCCAGAAACTGGGAGGAAATTAACAGGAAACTAGAAACCATAAAGAAGCTGCAACAATAGAGCATAACACAGAGGATTTAGCAAGGGGGTCTGAAAAGCTCACCCTGGCTCCTGGGGCAGGAAACTGCCTGCTGACACAAGATAACCCAGAGAGCCGGGAGATCCAGAAAGGAACAAGGGACTGAGCTAGCAGTGCTAGCGCCCAAGAAAGCCCACAGCTATTGTAAACTGCCAAAGCAGAATGGGGTTTTACTCAGGAAGTGACTCCTTCCATGCGGCAGGCTAGTCAGAGAAGACACCCAGGGCAGCAGCCTCCATATTTGAAAGGGTTTATCCAGAGCCACTTTGGGAAGGGGTTAATTGTTTAAGACGACAGTACAGAACAAGTATACTTCATGGCTTATGGTGCCATCCTACCATTGGGTGGGAGTTGGCCACAAGAGACAGTCGGGGAGAGGGCATGGGCTAGACAGAGACCCTCCCTGAAAAGTTTAAACTCAGGCCAGGAAGGACATAAGGGTCCTACCTTCCGTGGTGAGAAGCCAGGGTGCTTGTCTGTGGCTCTCCATGGGGGCTGAACCTGAAAGTGCTGTCAGCAAGTCCAGTAATTTGCTTCAACCCCCACCATGCTGCCTACACGCAGCACAGAGCTCAGTAATCTGTTCTCTTTCCTCCTCTACCAACATGAGCAAGAATATGCTTCAGCTTGGACAGTTTCCGCAGCCTGGAGTTTAAGGACAGAGGGGCCTCTGCCAGAGTGATCGCAGCCTTATGGAGGACACCTCTGATTGGCCATGTGTAGTGCCAAAGGCAGGGAAGGATTCAGCATTCATACACAAAAGTGTGAGTGCAGAAACAAAATAGGTCTTAGCAGTGACTCCCTCTCCCATCTCTAGTGGCTCCCATATTGCAGATCTTAAGCACTCATTCAAAAAGAATTCTTTCTGAGGCCGGGTCTCACTATATGGTTCAGTCCAAGGTGGCCTTAAACCCACAGCAATCTTCTTGCCTCAGGCTCCTGAGTGCTGGGTGTCTCAGCTGCTTTTCTCATTGCTGAGGCAAAATACCTGACACTCAAAGCGAAGGGAAGAAAGTTTATTTAGCTCTCAGTCTGGAGAGGTTTCAGCCCATAATCAGCTGGGTCCAAGGCAGGGCTGCTTGGCAGAGAGGCATCCCAGAAGGGGAAATAGTTCAAGGTGGCAGAAGACAGCAAAAGCAAGCAAGGGGAGCAAGACAGGCCTTTTTATGTCCCTTGCATTGTATCCAGTCTACTGGGATTAGGCCAGTGCCAATCCAATTGGAGGACTAATCCAGCAATCACCCATGCTTAATCCCAGCACCGTACTGTGAATCAATAACACACTCTAGATTCAGCCACCTCAAAAAAAAAAAAAAAAATCTCATGATTTTGTGACTCTTTGGGGAGTCATCCAGACACTGGGTTACAGGTGTGTGTCACCATGTCTGGTTTATGGAGGAATTCTGTGTGTGTATATGTGTGTGTGTGTGTGTGTGTGTGTGTGTGTGTGTGTGTGTGTCTTTTTGAGACAGGGTCTTCTTATGCAGTTCAGACCGGCCTTGAGCTCACTTTGTAGCCCAGGCTGACCTCACACTCACAATGATCCTCCTGCCTCAGCCTCCCCAGTGCTGGGATTACAGGTGTGCACCACCATGCCCAGCTATGGAGGAATTCTTTTTTATTCATTTTATTTTTTTTCTTCATGGAGGGGTGGAGGGGCTCTTCATCTTTTTTTCCTTGTTTTACTGTTCTCTTTTTTCTTCTTCTTCTTGCTTTTTCTTTTCTGTTGCTTTTATCTAATTATATTAATTCTCCCTTACTTTTCAATGGGATCTTTTATCTCCATTTTCTCTCCTCATCTTCCTTTCTTTATTTGCAAACTTCTTTTATTCTCCTGTTCCCCACCCCCTCCATCTTTACCAATGTAATGATTAAGCTTTATTAATCTTTAGATATTTACTTAACTCTATGCTATTGCTGAATTCTCTTCCACTGTTTATGGTGGTATAGTTGTTGCATTAGTAGATATTTATGTCAATATTTGGTTTGTCTGTGTTTATATTACAACTACAGATCTCTTGTTGTACAACTAAAGGTCTCTTGTTTAAGTTAAAGGTGATTCAGTGGTAGCTTTTATTTTCTTCTAGTCTGTCATATCCAGTTTGTCTTTGACTCTATTACTGTTGCTAGTAGAAGGTGGCATGTTGCTATTAATTGGTTTTTATTATATTGTCAATATCTGGCTTCTCTTTGTGTCATCAACAATACTGCAGTTCATTTCTGGAGAACTGAGTGCTGAGCCAGTTACATTATACCTTCCCCTCCCAAATTAATGGAGGTTAGATCTTGGGACAGAGGCAAAGACATATGGTTAGCCATGCCCAAAGTACATCAATGCAGATCAGACATTAATTAAAGAGCTCTCCATACTAGCAACAAAGACATTTCACTATAATCAATCCACAAATCTCAACATGCACACACACACACACTAGAAATGTGAGAAGACAAGGTAACAAAATGACTCTCAAAATTCCCAACTCCCCCAAAGCTCATCAATTGGGAAGAAGTAAAAACCCAAACAGTTGAACTATGTGAAATGATAAAAGAGGGAAAAAATAGATCAGTATGGTTCTTGGTGAGCTTAAGAAAGGTGTAACTGAACAGATAATGGATTTAAGAAATAAAATGATCTGTCAGCTTACAGAAGACACTAATAAAAAGCTAGATGAGCTAAATAAGTAGATACGAACATGACCAATCAGCTTAGCAAAGAATTAGAGTCCACGAAAATGTACCAAACAGAAATCCAAGAGATTAAAAATTCTATTGAAAAATTTTATTGAAAGTGTGGGGAAAGCAGTACACCAGAATCCCACATTTAAAAAGTTACAGCTTGACCCTCCCTACCTCAAAAACTGGAAATCTGAAATGCTCCAAAACCCAAAACTTTTTGAACACCAGCATGACATTACAAAAGAAAAATTCCATGTGACCTTATATTATGAGTTACAATCAAAATGCAGGTACAATGAAATGTGTTATTAAATTACCTTCAGGCAATGTATATATGCTGTATATGAAACAAATTAATTTTGTAGTTAGACTTGGACCTTATCTCCAAGACTTTTCACATCCATGCAAATATTCCAAAACCCATAAAATCAGAAATCTGAATTATTCAGCACTAAGCATTTCACATAAGGGATACTCTAAATTCTAAGTCTAAAATGTTATTGCTTTTAGCCGTAGTAATATCTTGGATGATTTCAATCAGATAAGCTGAACTCATTATCCAAATTACTTCATTTCTAGGTGTTTCAAATTGGTGTTGGCTGTGACCCTCAGAAGTTTATTGGAGTTAAAGGGCAAGTATATCTCTACTTGACCTATCTTATTCTTTAAGTTGTAAAACACATGGTGCACTAAATAGTAATTATTAGTAATGACATTAGCCTAATAACTGATATGTCTATGGTGAAATCCAAAACTGAATTGGCATCAGTGTCCAATTTCAACTGGTTTGAACTTATACCGTTAAATACTACATTTAAGTCATACTAAAAATGAAAAGAATTAATGTATATTTCAGCATCTCTTTATTCTCCTTCCTTTTTAATAAGTTTCTATCTTTTGCCAATACTTCTCTCAGCCCTGCAGTCCACAGCACATTCTTGGAGAAACAAGAGAAGGAAACCATCTCTGTTTGCTATCAGACTCAGTCATCAGAATTGCATTTCCATTAGAAAATTCCTTACACCCACATCAGAAAAGCCTCACCTTCCTGCACCATTTTCTATGAGCAAGTTGCTAGAGCCACCTTAGTAGACCAAGAAGTGCTTCCTTCAGAGACTCCAAAGTATGAATTATGTTGGCCTGATTATGGCTCACGGCGAAGCACACAGGATGGTGTGTCTTCAATTTGCTACAGCTCACATCCCTCCATGTGGCAGAAAATCAGTGTGAACACACAAATCTGACTGAGGTCAATGTATATACAGCAACTGTGATTCCTTTCCTTGGGTTAGGAGTGGGATGGCAGTGCGGGAAACAATGGCTTTCATTTGATTATTTAGGAAATGGATTGCTCTCATCCAAAACAAATATGTGCTCTTCCATCATCCTACTAGTCTTTTGATTATTACTCAGTCATAGTAATCACTTGCTGGGATGATAATTAAATTTTGCCATCTCATTCAGCAATTCCTGATTTTGAATTTCCTGATACCTTTGCACCCATAATTCCTTTTCCCAGGAAACACACAATGGCTGATTTACGCAGCCTGCCCCCTTCTTACTTCTGTGGTGGTTTATGTCTTTGCTCCTCAGAGTGTGGTACAGGGACCCACACTGGCATCTCCTGAGAGCTTGTTAGAAATGCAGGAGCTCACACCTCATTCAGACCAACAATCTTCATTTCAACAGTATTTCCAGGAAGTTAGAAGGTACATTCAAATTTAAGAATACCTGCTGAAAGCAATAGATTACCCAAATCAATTTGTAGTTTCATCACATGCAGAATTCCTCCTCAGGCCCCTGACTTCCACCCACAGTGATGCAAAGCAGCTTGAACTAATATATTTCTTTTGTCTAGATTATCTAGCTGGGTCATTCATCAGAATCGCTTGAACAGCCAGGAACCCTGATGCCTTCCTATAATCCCAGTTTTTAGGGAGGCTAAAGCAGAATCACTGCAAGTTCTCTGGGGAACTTAGGAAGACATTGACACAAAATGTTTTTAAAAAGGGACTGGGTGTGTAGCTGTGTAGTAGAGTACCTTTAGGTTCAATCCCCAGTACTAGAAAAAAAAAAAATCACCCAGAAATCATGCTGCAAAACACTGATTTCAGGCCCTTATTTTGGGTCTCTTAGTCAATATCCCTAAAGAGAACTCTAGTGTCTTGGCCTTAGGTTGCAGTGAGCTTAAGGTTTCCACAGTTACTAAGGGACACCAGGGAGAGTCTGAGAGAGCCAAACTGAGCTGGCAATGAAGGGTACAAGACAAAGAAAGAGAGCAGCTTTGGGAATCCAGTGTGCATTTAGGTGACGCACGAAGAGACCCCAGAGTCTATTTAGAACGATGGTGACAAGAGTTCCTTCCCAGTGACACTGGAAGCAGCTGAAATGACCCAGTGAGTAACTTACAAAAAGCCCTAGCGTTCACTCATAAACCATATAACCTCTGTCTGCATGGATCGTAAGCAGAAATTATGTGAATCAAAGTATACCTAATATAAAGGGCAAAATGAAAGAGAGACAACAGGAAACAAAGAGGTAGATCTTCTGCGAATGGGAAGTGGATCTAGAGATGGGAAGGGGGAAGGGAAAAAGGAGGAGGGGGAGGAGGAAGAACTGAGATGTGCTGGGTGTGGGTGCCAACTTCCCACAATGAACGCAGTCACTATGGACTGCACAGATGTACTAATGAACATGAAAAAAATTTAAAGAGATAATGTGAATCCTCAAAATAGTATCTTACCCGCATAATGGAGTCTCTAGGAGAAACTAGACATTTTGTGTTTTAAACAATGTCGTAAAACAAACAGTCTAAATAAATCTGGCCTTCATTTAATACATTTTCTATAAATTTATTTTTATTTGTTTGATAGTCCCTTCCCCTTTTTGGGGGGTTCTAGGATTGAACTCAGGGCCTTGTACATGCTGGGCGGTGAAGCCAGTGTTCCACTGCTGAGTTACATCCTCAGCCCTTTTATTATTTTGAGACAAGGTCTTTGCTAAATTTCCCAGACTGGATTTAAACTTGTAATCCTCCTGCATCTACTTCCCAAGTAGCTGGATTATAAACATACACCACCACCCCCCGGCTTGAGTAACTTTTTTTATCATGATAACATTTACACAGTATGTGAAACTTGTCATTTTAGCTTGCCATTTTTTAAACCAAATGGGTAATTCACAGGAATTAAGTACTTTCATGATGTCATACGCTTAGTATCACTACCCAGTTCCAAAATATTTTCACTACTTCAAAAGGTCACTGTGCTATGTGGCAGTCACTCCCTAGTTCCCCTTCCTGCCAACACCCGGTGACCACTGATTTCCTATCTCTGAATTTTCCTAATCTGGACACAAGCGCAGCAATTAATAAGATTGTGTCTAACTTTTTTGAAGCTCCCCGGTGTGGCGGTACTTCCTTCCCTTTGCCGCTGAGTAACGTTGCACTCTATGATAGATAGGCCACATTTGATCTGTTCCTCAGCTCATGAATATTTGGTCTCTTTCTACCTGTTGCCTTTTGCAAATAGTACCGCTATGAATATTTGTGTACAAGTTTTTGTTTGGTCATCTTTTCAGTTATGCATTCTGGGTATGTATCTAGGAGTGGAATTTTTCACTGAATCACATGATAACCCTGTTTGATTTGCTGAAGAAGTACCAAACTCTTTTGCACAATGGCTGCATCATATTACACTGGTAACAGCAATGTGGGGGTGTTCCAGTTCTCCACATCTCTCCAAGACTTGTTCTTTCCTATTTTGGTCTTTTCTCTGTTTTTCTTTCTATTATTCACAGAAAATTGTATGCATTTACTGTGTACAACGTTCTTTTTTTAAGTCATTGTGAAATGATTAAGTCTAGCTAGCTAACATACACATAGTTATCATTTTGTGGTGAGAATGTATACATTTTCTTAGCACTTTCAAGAATATAATGTTGTATTAACTATAGTTTACATGTTGTACAATAGATCTCATTAGTTTATTTTTCCTATCTAACTGAAGGTTTGTATCATTTGAGCAGCCCATCCCCAATCTCCCTCACCATTTTCTATAAAGTGCAGACAGAGTTAACATAGGCTCTCACTATGTAGTCCAAGCTAGCCTCAAATTTATGATCCTCCTGACTTGGCTTCCCAAATGCTGGGATTATAGGCATGCATCACCATACCCAGCCTCTCTCTCTCTATATATATATTTTTTTTTGGGGGGGGTGACAATGTCTCACTACATGGTGCAGGTTGGCCTTAAGCTTGCTATGTAGCTCAGGCTGGCCTCAAACTCAAGGCAATCCTCCTGCCTCAGCCTTCCAAATGCTGGGATTACAGGCATGCACCACCACACCCAGCTTCCTATAATTTTTTGATAAAAGTGAGCAAAATATAAGAGATAAACCAATAGGTTTCAAAGTCTTGTGTCTTGAGAAACATTTATAAAATTGATTTTTAAAAAGTAAAATTGCTCGGACTACAAAGTAACCCCAGAGATTCTAATTCAGTAAATAATGATTCTATGACACTCTCCAGTTTGAGAATCATGAACTAAATGATTAAATATTTGTGCAGATATATATGAAATGATGCTACAACTTCACTGTTTTATTTTTCTAGATTTAGTAAAACAGCATGTTCTCACCATGAATTGTTTTACGAGATTGACAAGTAAGAAATATTTTTTAAAATAAGCACTGAGCTTTACATTAATGTAATAACATTAATAGTAATTTATAATCAGTATTTATTCATTGAATTTCTATTGGCATCTGTGCATTCAGCTTGACACTGTGAGGCTGGTTTTAGCATTAAGCAAAATGTATAGACCCTATAAATACCCTTCTCTGAAACATGTAAGAGACTTAGTCACTGTCTTCTCCTTCAGTGTAATTGTATAAACAAAGTAAGCCTCATTTACTAGTAAGCCTCATAAACTACAGGGAGCAAATTCCATATTCTTCCCTCTAGCTTAAAGAAGACGTACAAGAGTAAAGAAGACGTTGAGAGTACCTCAGAAATGTTCATATCATTTCCGAGAATGATGCCATATTGTCTTAGTGGAGGACAGTCATTTGTACCTTGTTTGTTATTGTAAGAATGTCTTAATATGTATGGAAATATGTGGAAAATGCCTGAAATACAGGAAGCATTCAGTAGCTAATAATCATGTTCATGTGTTTGGTGTTTCTTATACCTCCTTAAACAAAGTCCTGGTTTTAGTCTTTAAGTTTGAAAAGAGGAAAAAATAAATAATGAAGAATATCTGTTTTATAGGTTATATCTGAGACATCAACCACGTGAAAACTTGGTAAGAAAACTGTAATTTTTGTCCGTGACACAAATATATATATAATAACTAAAAAACACCTTTCTTTTTCTAGAAAGTCAGGTATGACTGGGAAAAATTTGGCTGCCCACTGAGACTTAACGGCCACGAAAAGTTTCAACCCTTGATTCAATTGTAAGTATGTGCTGGTTAAAATTTTAACTCGTTTTAGACATTTCATAATAAAAGCATAAAATCAAGACTACACATGATATCTTTGGGCTGGGGATATCGCTCAGCGGCACATCGCCTGCCTGGCAAATGTGAGGTCCTGAGTTTGATTCCTGGTTCCAAAAAATAATAATAATACAATCTTTGAGATAAGAGAACCAGAAGGCTTCTCAGAAGCATGGGCAGCCCTAATTTTATCCTCCTTAAATATCTCTCTAGGTTCCTATCAGAACCCCTCCCTGTTTGATAGGAACTACTTTACCCACGTGGCAAGACCACCCTTTGCATGAACCTGTAAAAATGAAAGCTTATTTGGAAAGAAACTAGCTCGCTGATAAGCACGTTGAAAGGACCTCAAAAATATTATCCCTAACTTAATTCCTACAAACGAGATCTCATGATAAAAATATGAATAAAATGCCACAGGGGAGGCTTTTTTCGAAGTAATTTTGTATTTGCTTCCTTTGTGATGTGCATGGGGATCAAACCCAGGGCACAGCCCAGGCTAAGCAGATGATCTACCACTGAGCTCCACAACAACCCTCCCAACTTTGTTATGTCATTCTTAGTTTATTCTTATAAAAGTTAAACAGCACGTTATAAAATATATGGAAAAAATGTCAAAGTTAAATGACGCATGCTTCTAAGTGGTTTGCCATCATGAACAAATGATGGTGAGTATGCATTTATTTATGTGTATGTCTTGACATACTCCTCCAGCTAGGCCGTAGGATAAATTATTGGAAGTAAAGCTTCTGTGTCTAAAGCATCAAAACTTTTGTCAAGGCTTCCAGCCAGTGACAGCCACTCTGGCTGAAGACAACGAGGATCTCTCCAGGTGGGCAGGTATAAGAGTACTGAGTCAGAAGTTCCTGCCAGAGCTGTCACAGTTGGAACCCGGAAGCCTGTGCCAGCGTGCTCCGCCCACTTCTGGACGAGTCAGCCCTACCCTCAGCACTGCAAAGGCTCCGCGTAACCTCTTCGCACCGCCTCTGTGGGACCCTGGGTGCTGTGGGGCTCACCCGCCGCCTTTGGTTTCCGTCTTCCTCTAGACGTCCGGCCACGCTGCTGCTTTCCCCACACACACAAGGCGGCCTTTCCCCTAGCTGAGGCTTAGTTTTCTTGGTTTTTGTTTTTGTGTGTGCTTGTTACAAAATGCTTAATCTCTTAGGGATTTAAAAAAAAACAAACTTGGTGTTCTTTCCCAGCATACTCTTCAGTTCAGTTCCTCGTTGCTGGTACCTACTTTCCACCAAGCACTCTGCCAAGCCCTGAAAACTCAGAAATTAACGACAGAGTTTGTACTCTCGAAAGCTCAAGCGTCTGACGAACTGAATTAGTACCTGAGCTGACATGCAGAGTAGAACGATAGAAAGGAATGGCGTAGGTGGTTGGTATTGAAATCCAAAAGCAAAGAATAGAAGCCAACCTGGCCGTGAAGGGAGACGGGCTCTGGAAAATGTTCCAGAAAATTTGCAGTTGATCTGCGTCCCTGAGTCTTAAGGATAGTGAGTGTTGGGCTGGATGGGGAGGAGCCCACTGTGAATTCCCCTGGGTACGTCCTTCAAGCGCCACGGGAGTTTGAGAAAGAAAATGTATGGCTCAAACCGTGTGATGCATGAGGGGCCTAAAGTGAGTCACAAAGTGTCAGCAGAAGAAACCCCAAAGCGGTCTGGATGGAGTCCAGACCCAGGCAGACCTGGCAGCAACACGAACAGATGTCCTTTCCCGCGCTCTCTCTCAGGGAGAGGTGTAGGAGGTGCATTTCCGGGAACCAGGTCTAAGGGAGGCCGGCTGGTCAAACTCTGTTTGGGAAAGAGAAATGACTAAAAACAGTAAGGACAAAAAAGAGGGTTATTTATGAGACAACTTAGTGATTGTAACAGGCAGAGCTTGGTAACTGATACACAGTGAGGAAGGCGAATGGGCTGAAGGTAACATCAGTTAGAAGAGACTGTCTAGCTGGGTGTGGGAGCACACGCCTGTGATCCCAGCAATCAGGAGGCTGAGGCAAAGGACTGAGAGTTGGAAGGCAGCCTGGGTGGGTGGGTAGAAAGGGAGGGAGGAAGGATAAAGAAGGAAGGAAAAAGAAAAGAAAAGGAAAGAAAACTCTATCACTGCAGGAGAAGAATATGTTCATTTTGTCTACCCAATGTCCACTCCCTTTCGTAATTAAGATCGTTGCTCCTGAAATTCTTTATTTCTTTCTGCTGTATCAGTGTTTCTCTACGCTGGATCATCATACAAATGTGCAATTCTTTCACCAAAAAACACAAACAAAAAATCTCTCTTAACTCCGCCTCCCCACACACTGCCGTACTCACTCTCACCGGCTCTCCCAGGTCCCCTTCAGTCTGGCTTCTGAGACCACCACGCTAACAGCACTGCTGGCCAGCAGGAGTGATGGCCTCCAGTGTGCTAAACCAGTGCTCAGTGCTCAGGTTCCCTCTCCCTTGACCTCATTTACAATGATCGACACAGTTGATCATTTTCACTAGGAATATTTTCTTTATTTGGTTTCTGGGATATTTCTTCTCTTACCTTTTTTGCTTTTCATTGCTACTGAATTTCTTGGTTCCTTGTTTTCTCCCTAATCTCTTAATGTTGGGATATCCTAAGGTTCAGATGTGATTAGAATGTGCTACAGTAACAACCCTACAACCTCAGTGCTTAGCTCTTATCATTGCAGAGTCTGACGTATACCGTAGTCACATCATCTAAGCAGATCCTCCAAGGTTAGGCCAACTCTAAGGTTAACACCAGGTTTGGGGGTTAAAAAAAAAAAAACAGGACGATTACATAGGTGTTTTAGAAGGCAAGGTCTAGAGGTGGCTTACATCACTCCCGCCCACATTCCGCCATCTGGAATTTAAAGTCATGGCCCATGTCTAACTGCAGCCTGGCCTAGGAAATGTAAGTAGGTACAACTCCTGAAGCCCAGACTCAGAACCACTGACATGTTGAACACCCACACAGTTTTTCCACTTAGATTTTGAACAATACATCAAACTGGCCAAAGTAGAATTTTTGATCTTCCTCTTAAAACCTGCTTCACCATTTGAACTAATAATAACTACATTTGTCTGCTTGGTCAGCCCAAAACCTTGGAGTCATTCCTGATTCCTCCCTTTCTGATATTCCACATCCAAGTCCATCAGTACATTCTGTTTGTTCTATCTTTAACATGTCTACAGAAGCTATTCATCACTATTTGAGCTGCTACCACCTTGAGTCAAGCCATCAAACCTGGATGACCCCAGGCATCTGTTGGTTTCCCTGCTTCTATTCTTGTATATATATATATATATGGTAGCAAGGAGGACTTCTTTAAAACAAAGTCATAGCACATTACTCCTAAGCTCAAAATCCTCATCACTGAGTAAAAGCCAAGTCCTGACAATGATTTACAAGGTTCTAGGTGATTCTCTGCTGCTGTTGCCCAGCTCCCACTTACCATCCACCAAGCCACGTGGTCTTCTTTCTGCTCTGGTAAGTCAGGGCTGCTCCCACCTCAGGGCCATGCACCTGTTGTTTCCCATGGCCACTGTGCTCCTCCCCCAGAGGTTCACACAGCTGTATCCTTACTGCCTCAAGACTGTTCGAATGCTGCTTTCTCTGGGCGCCTTAGACTGACTTTTGTGTTGAAAATCGCAACCCTCCTTGACGTCACCTTCCTTTCTGCTCACAGCACTTATGGCCACCTAATGAATTACACTTTTATTTATTATTTTCCCTCTATTATAATGTAAGTTCTACAAAGTACTTTTTCCCTATTAGTTACTGCCCTATCCTCTAGTGCTTAGAACAGTGCCCAGCTCATAGTAAACAATCAATGAACATTTGCTGGATGGCTCCGGGAAGCTTATGTTTGTGGCTTTCCCCACCTGGACGAAGAGTGGTGCCATCAGTGGCGCGGTGGAACAGAGACCAAGGCGGCACACGGTGAGAGCGCTGGTTGAGTTTTAATCAGCTTCAATTTGAGAAGTTTGCTTGGCATCCATGTGGAAATGCTCAAGGCCGAGAATGTTAAACGGAAGCATCTGAAGTTCAGCCAAACTATCGGAGCTAGAGGTGTGTTTGGGGGTCCACAGTGATTGTGTGATATCAAGAATAGGTAAGAACCAGGCACAGTGGTGCACTCTATAAACTCAGCTCTCTGGCAGGCTGAGGAATGAGGACTGTAAGTTTGAGTCCAGCCTGGGCAATTAGCAACTCATCAGCACTTCTAACTCAAAATGAAAAATAAAAAGGGCTGGGGATGTAGCTCAGTGCAAAGGCCCCAGCTCAGTCCCCAGCACTGTAACAGTAATAATAATAATAGTTGTGAGTGATCAGAAAGACTTGCTGGGGTATCCAGGAGCTTCAGTTGCCACTCTTCTTCCTAAATCCTGAATTAAGCAGATAATATGACAAAGGGGTCCGAATATGCGAGCTCACAGTCACTTAGTACTGACAAAAACACACTGGCAGATGCGGTGTGCACACGCAGAAAGTGAGCCTCCTGCTGCTCCGTCCATAATACTGCGCCAAAGACAGGAAGGACCATTCCACCGCTCTCAGGCGTTGCTGGTCCTCTGTTCGTGTCTCTCTTGGGGGCCGGGTGAAATGTATAAATGAAGGCGCACAGAAGCACACGTTACCCTAAATGCAGCCAGCTCTAAGAATAGAGATGGAGAGACCAAGCCAAGAAAGACCCGTTACTCTCCAGCTCAGCCTTTAAGCCAAGCCGTCCCACACAAGGCACAGTGAGCAGAGAGCCGGGGCAGTCCCCATAAAAGGAAGTACTGAATCAGCAAGGTGCAGGGTGCCCCTCAGCATTCAGGGGGCTGAGGCAGGAGGATTCCTGGGTTTAGGGTCAGCTTGGGCTATATAGTGAGACAAAGGCCAGTCTGGAATACATAGTGAGACCCTGTCTCAAAAAAAAGTGACATATATTCTTCCTTAATCATATGCAAAAAAAAAAAGCATTCTGAGCCAAAGAGTAACCATTCCAAAACAGTGCACAGGAGAATGTGAGTCTAGAAGATCCAGAAAGAAGATCTAGAGAAACATAAGGACAGCATAGTGGAATTATAAAATCAAAGACAATGGGAATTTTCAAGAAAAAAATGAAAGTCTCAAATTCAGAGATCGTGTAATTGAGCACTGAAAAGTATCCACTGGATTTGATGTTAGAATATTATTTGTGATCTTTATAAAAGTAGTTTCTATGAAATAGTGACAGCAGAAGCCAGATTGGAAGAGATTAGCAAAATGGACCAGAAGCTTACAAGTAGAAGCAGAATATAGTTTCTCTTTTGTCAACTTTTGGTTGGAAAATAGAGGAAAGAAATAGTGATCTGTAATAAAAACATAAAGTCACAAGGTTTGTGGGGTGATGTTTGTTTATATGTTGGTTATTTTAAAGAGGAAAGACAGAGGAGCAAATGTATAGTTTGAAGAAGAGAAAAAAGGTTAAAAGTGAGTCGTTCTGATTAGTAATACGGCAGACTGAGCTAACTTGAGTCATTTCCCAACCACAAGAGATACACATGATGTTGGGTAAAATATAGCAAAGATATTTTATATACAGCCAGGCTTGAAAGAAAGGAGGAGTGATCTGGAAGCACTTACTAGAAGTCAAGGGAAAATTCCGACACCGCGGTGGGCTGCAGCTGGCCTACTCTAGTCTGCAAGTGCTGGTCCAGAGTGCTGGAACTTGGCCTTGGACGCTGGGTTTTAAAGCCACTGTGGAACCAAAAGTTTCTCTCATCACTCCAGGCCTAGTCCAAAAAAGAGAAATTAGAAATCTCTGCTCAGTGTCTAGAGACATAGCAAAGAAAGTAGAAACCTGCATGAATTTATGGGCAAAAAAAATTTATGAAAATGTGAAATGCCTATCCCAGAACATTATGCAGATGTGGATCTAAAGTTAACAGACTTAATAAGAATACATGAGAGTAATAGAAATGGCTATGTGAAAAATGATGCTCATTGTCGAATAGTCATGAAAATTTGAGACCCCAATAGAAAATTGGAAAGACAAATCCAGAGGCATGAGATTTCCTCTGCAAAAATCACCACCACCAAAGAATTTAAAATAACAATCTGAATAATTTATGGAGTATGTTCAAATGAATAGCAGGAAAAGAATGTAGAAATTATAATAATATACTATGGAAAAGAAAGGAAGGATATTTTTTAAAGGTAGAAACTCTACACATAAAAGTCATTACGTTCAAAATTTTAGACATGGTTACAAGCCAGATTTGGTCTAAATGAAGTCATAATTAATGAGAAAAAGATAGATATGTGGAAACCAACCAGAATACAACACAGACAGATAAAGATATACAAAACAATAAGAAACAATTACAGGCAGATAACAAATTCCAACCTAAGCCAAATAATGTTCTCCAGAAAGGGAAGTTAGAAAAAAATAGTAGTTGAAAAAAGAAAGATAAGATTCAATTCAATAAAATATGAAAACTTTCCAGAATTTATTAAAGGGCTGATGACCTAAATCATCATGCTGAAGATTGATATGAAGTCGCAACACCAAAATGAAACCATAAACACCAAAGAAAATCACATACGCTGTTAAGACAGAACAGCTACAGTGTCCTTACATGAGCATATTTCTCACTGGCAAAGGGAGGACAGAAGTAACAGAATAGTATTTTTATAGAGCTGAGGGAAAGGGGTGTTAATCTTCCATGAAAAATCTAAACACATTTCATTTAAGAATGAAGGGAAATTATATATGCAAATAAGATGTTACACTTCAAAAACCCATAAGAAAAATTACTGGAGAATTTTTATTCCGTAAGAAGGAAACTAAACCCTACAAAGAAGGAACGACACAGGAACCTACAGTTAGAAAAGAGATTATAGGGAAATGTAGGGAGTAGCTGAACCGTGGCTGAGCTAGAGGTCAGCGGACTCTTTGGGGCTAGAGCAAGGCTGGCCCTGAGAACATGGTGCTCCAGAGGCGAGCCATGTACACAAGCTGTTGGGACTACAGCAAGGCCAGGCCAGCAGGTGTATGTCCTTGGTGTTCTTCCCTGTTAACTACAGCACAGAGAGCTCGGAGAATGTTTCACTTTCAGTGTTCTCAGCAAAACACTGAGACCTTGCATTTTTGACTCCATTGTGCACTCCCCCCGCTTTTACCCAGTATAAATGAAGACACTGGGGTTGGGACACTGTCACTGCCTCTCCATCAGAGAGGTCAGGTCCCACCTATTCCCAGCTTCCATTTTAGTGTGTGTCTATGGTTCTTCTTCATCTCCCATCGCCCCCTCTCAGGCGCCCGCTCCCTGTACAGGTCATGGCAAAATGTAATCAAAGATTAATCATCGGAACAAGAAGGATGATAAATATCTTTGCTGCATGAGAAAACAGGGCAGTAGTGAAGTGTTACCTAACCTGCCAAACGGGAACATGATGATTGGAATTAAGTTGTTTTGGAATCATCATATTGTTTAGGAGTAGAATAAAGACTTTTTAAAGTGCAGTGATCAGTGAAAGAATAGTAGAAGAACTGAGTGGGTAGAAAGGAAATCTTGATATGGAGACAGCATCAGAGACATGCCTAACTGTATGTCCTTGCCCTCTAGAATATAACCTAGCTGTGCCCAAGTCTTACCACGATTAACCAGAACTATGTTCCTGAGTTCTGGTCCACAGAATAAGGACCGAGTGTCATATGACTTGTCAGGCTCAGACTGAATCATGCAAAAATCAAGTTTTTGCATGATCCTTCAACCTTCTCTCACCTACTAATCCATTTCAGAGAATACAGAAAGGACTTGAAAGCATTATGGGTTCACTGAGATTTTAAGACTTGGTGTAGCAATCATGTGAGTGTGATTATACTATTAATACTATACATGGAAGGAGAAAATAGAAAAAAAGTCAGTAAAAAGATAAAATTACATAGCAGAAATACAAATTTAATAGTGATGAAACTTTTAAACTAACTCCTTTGTTACAAGACAGTAATTTTAAGATTGCATTTTTAAGGAAATCCAGGTAGTGTGCTTGTCGGCCCCAGAATAGTATTTTTGATTTTATTATGACAGTGTAAAAGCAGTAAGTATTCAGTAAAAACTGTACTTCAAATTTTAAATTTTGATCTTTTCCCAGACTCGCTATAAACAACCATTTTGTGTTTTACTTTCAGTAGAGTATTCGATAAATTACATGAGTCAGTCAACACTTTATTATAAATTAGGCTTTATTTTGATGATTTTGCCCACCTATAGGCTAACATAATTATTCTGAGCACACTGGAGGTAAATTAGACTAAGCTGCCATGTGCAGCAGGCTAGAGGTATTAAATATATTATGCTATTGTCAATCCATGATGATATTACTGGGACATAACCTCATAAGTATAGAAGGACCTGTGTACATACAATGAAGTATTATTTGGCATTTAAAAGAGAAAATCCTGACATATGTGAAAACATGGAGAACTTTGAGGACACTACGCTCAGTGAAACGAGCCAGTCACAAAAGGAGGAATATTGTATGGCTTCATATATATGAGGTACTTAGACTGGTCAAACCCACAGGGGTAGTGTGGTCTGCGGCAAGAGAGAGGGACCACTTGAACAGGCTTTTGTGTTGGCAACAAGCCTGGTCTACCCCATCTGGGTGTGGACAGGGCTGAGACCGAAAAGGATGTCAGCCCTTGGCCAGGGGAGAGGGCTTAGAGAGGGCGTGGTTACCCTAAGAAATTTGGGGGTGGACGCCAGTGGTAGGGGTTCACAGAGTGGTCAAACAGTCAGTGCAGGCGTGCAGGTAACATCAGACTCTTCGCACTAGGGAGACCACACGTCCTGTCCTGTTCTCATCTGTCTGGCCTTCTGTTCTGTGTTCCAGGGACAGCATGGCCCCTTAGTGGATTCCTGTTGTTTGCTGAGAACAGCATGTTTGCAGAAAGGGGTCTCCTCTGGGTCAGGCACGACAGACAGAAAGTACAACAGTGATTTCCAGGAGCTGAGGAGTGAGAGAAATGGTTATTTAATGGGAAAAGGGTTTCAGTTTTGCAAGATGAAAAAGCTCTGGAGATGCAGAGTGCTGATGGTAACACAAAGCTGTGAAAGTACTTAACACCACTGAACTGTGTGCAAAAATAGTTAAAGTGATACATTTTGTGTTATTTATATTTTACCATAATGCAAGAGTAATCTGTAATGAAAATATACCATATGCAGACTGGAAAAAAAAAGAGATGACTGAAATTTTAAAAACACAGAAAACTAATCAGTTGTAGAATAGTTAGAACCGCCCCCACATCCAAATTCCCCAGTACCAGCCAAGGACCAAACTTGTAAGCAAAGCTTACAAAGGATAGTGTTCTCAGGCCTGTAACTCCATTCACAGAAAATGAAATCTTTGGTAATTAAAGAAATGACAAATTAAAATAACATTCCATTGTACAGCCATCAGAATGAAAAAAAAACAACTAAAATCTTAGTCTAGTAAGATTGGCAAATACTGGCAAGGGTGTAGAACAGTAGAGATTCCTGTATGCAGCTGCTGGAAGGATAAATTGGTACATTTGGGAGAGCATTTTGGCGAACAACTTCACAGATTAAAATTTTTCACTGTACATACATGAGAGATTTTTCATATAGTGAAAATTTGGAAACAACCTAAAAGCCCATTAATGGAAGACTGGAGGGATAAATGATATGATTAGTTAAAAATGAATGAACCGGGATGCTGGTGAGAGAAGGGAATCAGATGGCCGGGCCAACCATGAGGTGAAGCGGTATAGGGCAGGAAAGAGAGGTCAGGAGAGAATTGGTGCAAGGGAAAACAGAGATCTAGAGACTAGAAATGTTTTAGGATCCATCTCAAAGCCCAATATTTAGTGAGGAAAAAAGTAGGTAAAAGATACTTACAATTTAAACTGGGAGTGGTGGCACAGGCCTGTAAGCTCCACACTCAGGAAGCTGAGGCAGAAGGGTCACCATGTGTTTCAGGCTAGGCTACTTACATAGTGAGTGCAAGCCCTCACTATATAACTATATAGTGAAACCCTGTCTCAAAAAAAAAACCAAACTTACAGTTTAAAATCGTGTATGTATATTTGCAAACCCATAAAACATTAATACATATTTATGAACCCACTTATGTAAAAGTAAAACATGAAATATGGATGGAAATAAGATAAGTTTCCATTTTTTGCATATTTGAAATATTTCATAAGTACACCGAGCATGCTGGCGCATGCCTGTAATCCCAGCACTCGGGAGGCTGAGGCAGGAGGATTGTTGCCAGTTCGAGGCCTGCCTGGGCTACAAAGTGAGCTCAAGGCCAGTCTGAACTGCATAGCGAGACCCTGTCTCAAAAAGAAAAAAATAAAAAAGTAAAATAGTACAAATCCAGAAATTACTTGTCATGCAATGCACCTGTATTGCCCCTAGATGGCACTGTAGTTCATTGTTCTTGCATGAGTCAAAAATTCCAGCCCACAAGATACAATTGATTTTTTTTTTTAAAGTAAAATGTGGCTGAGCAACTTCTTTGAAGATAACACTATGTAATGTAGCAGCCATTGTTAATTACTATCGTTTTATTTTGAGGTCATGTATCGTTTTTGTTGTTTTTGTGTTGTTTTGATTTTGTCTTTGTTGTTGTTTTTTTTAATTTTTAAAACATGGCTTTGCAACAATTCTTAATAACTCAGGAATCTCATAATCTTGAAAATAGGCCATCAGAAGTCTGCGCCTTCCAATGCTGCTAGTATTAGAGCAAAAAAAGAGGTGATCCTAACCCAAATCCTAACCCAAATCTCTAAAACTGTGTGTGTGTGTGTGTGTGTGTGTGTGTGTGTGTGTGTGTCCATGTCTGTGTCCACACATTCTTCATGGGGAGAGGGTCCCCACGTGCTCATCGGAGTTTTAGAATTCTCTGGGGTCCTTCTCACTCACCAAGAAGTCAAGCACCAGGACTCTTAATTCCGAGTCAGTCAGGCCTATTGAGTATTGACCATCTGCACTGGTCTCCTTATAACTTATCAAAACTAATTAACATAACAGTAAAAGTAGCTTCTCAGACACCACTTTTTGACCTTAAAGTTTTTTCTGCCTAATATTCAAGAATGGTACAGCAACAGCTTCTTATAACCATGGCTGGCTGGCAGCCAGTTGTCACAGGCCTGCAAAGCAGATACAGCAACTGCAAGGGAAAGCAGAGACCCGGGCAGGGAGTAAGGAGGCACTGGCAAAGGCCTCTGATGTTTTGTGAGTCACCACAAAGCTACTGAGAGAAATTATATCAAAATGGGAGCAAGAGTCAGCAGCCCAGAAACAAGCGCCTGAGACCACAGTCTAAGTGAAATTCCACCCAGTGGGAAGGGGAGATTTCATTCAGAAATACCAATAACAACTGATGGAGAAGGCAGGCAGGTGACTCTTCTTAGTCGTGAGGTCCAGAACACCACACTGGACTTTCTCAATAACTGAACCTTAGCTGGAGTCTCAAGTTCCTATTTTTATACGATAGCAGGAGGAAAAAAAATACGAAGTACCACAAGTCCCTGAAAGCTCACTGGGCCTAGGGGAAACACTCTGGCTCAGGGGAGCCCTGCACTTGGTTGGTCCCAGCATCCGCAGGGTGCCCACCAGGCCTCTGCTGGTGGTGGGAGGCCTCCTCCTCCACCACCCCGAGTGCTCTCGGAGAGTAACCGCGCCCTAGCCCCACCCACTCTCACCAGGGCTGCTGGTCCTTTGACGCGGCCACATCTGCAGCTGGGCGCTCCTGGGAAATCTCCAGCGTCTCCGCTCTCCTCGCGATCGAGCTGTGGGGTCGCTCTCTGGTACATAGAAGGCAACCGATCAACATTCGCTGATTAAATGACACAGAGGACTCGTGTGTGTCCTCTCCTCATCAAATGTTTCCGTCTTTCTCCCAATTGGAAACCATGACAGGCGCCCTCGGCTCCCTTCACCGACGTGCGGTCCTGTCAGAGTGAAGACAGCCTATGGTTTCGCTTTCATACTTCATTACGCGGCCTTACTCCATTCGTCTACCAAACCAGGCCTATGGAGCAGGTGTTGTTATTTTACAGATAAGAAAATTGAGGCTTGAAGAGTTGAAGTAATTTCCCCAGGGTGACGAAGTTAACAAGGGATAAAAACAGAATTCCAACCTGACCCCATCTAACTTGAACGCTGTAACTCTTAGTCCTTCTATTCTATACTAAACTATTATTTGGGGCTTTGATCTTTCTTTTAGATTTGATGACAGTGGCCACATTGAAGATGTGGCAGTAAATTTCATACTGTGGGAAATCCACGGCAGGAATGATTATAGCTACAATAACAGCATGAAGCAGGTACAGTATCTTTGAATTTAAACAGAATTTGGCATGAAACTAGACATGGCTTTCTATTTTAAATCTATACATAAAGTATCTAAGGAAAATAGAACGAGGAAGGTAGGAAACACCTATCAAGTCTATAGTAAGTTACATAATTACTGAAATTCACTGATGAAAAATGAATACATTGTCACATAAGACATAAAGGGGTCAGAAAAATCAAATAATGTTTGTAGTAGGATGATGCAATTATATATGAGCATTTTCTTTTTCCTACAAATTGTACTTAATATTTATTTATGGGTCTGCCTTATTGCACTATGCTAAACCCAATTGCCTTGGTTACTTTTCTCTTGTTGCTGAGACAAAATACCCAACACCCAAAATGAAGAAAGGAAAGATTTATTTAGCTTACAGTTAGTGGAGGTTTCAGTCCATACTTGGCTGGTTCAGGGGCAGAGGGCAAGTGGTCAGGTCAGCAGAGCACAGCAAAAACAACCAGTGCAAAAGGGAGAAATGGCTGCAAGCAACCTCTTTCTCCCTTGCAAACAGCCTACTGCCACCCAGGGGGTGTGTAGCTCTCACACAGTCTCCATGCCTTCCTCTTCCACAGGCTCAGGATGTGTACAAAGTAAGCACCCCGGCTTCCTGCTGAATCACTCAGCCAAACCTCTAGACTCCCCAAGTTGACACAATGTATCAACCATAACATTCCACCCCTTGTCAACTTGGCAACCAGACACATTTCCTTAAACCTGTTTCCAGATACAAAGACATGCTTATATTAGAAACAACATTTTGCCCTCATACAAATGAAAATTAAATACTTTCAATATTTAAGGGCACAAAATAAACATTACCATTCCAAAAGGCACCAAAAGGGATGGATACAGAGCATTGGGACCAAAGTCCAAAATCCAGCAGGGCTAACATTGTGTCCTGTAATTCCACATCCAGCATCTGAAACAACTTGTGGCACATTGTGAGCTCCAAAAGGCTTGCATGAGTCCACCCCCATGGCACTTCTGGTGGTTACAGCCTCCATGGCTTCTCTCTTAGGCCTGCTTTGCTCCCTCCTTGCAGCTTTCTTCAGATGATCCACATTCCTGGATTTTCTAAACTTCTGAGGTCTCCAGTGCACTTTTTGATTCACACTCACAGCCTCACATATTGCTCTCTCCGGGGCACACTGCCTGGCCTCCCAGGCCTTCTCAAATCTGGGAGGAAGCCTCTTTAACCTCAGAACTCTTGCATTCGCCATGCATCTAAAGCCAGGGCCACGTGAATGAAGCCAAGGTCTGCTGCCACCTGGAGCAGTAGCCAAACTTTCCTCCCTCTTGGCTACAGCAGTCGAGTGCCTGGATTGCTGGGCACTCTGAATCCAATTCTAAGGAACAAATTCTCTATGCCACCACCATTCTGGAACATGGCACTCTGGCTTCCTTTTTAAGACAAGGTGCTCTCACCTGTCCGGCGCCGCTCCCGACCCGCAGAAGACAGCACACAGACGATCAGATTCTGTAACGTGTTTCTTTATTGGACACAGCACATACCCCACAGGAGTCCACTCTCTGTGGCTCCTTCCGGGCTTCTTCCTCCAGCTTCCCGTTACAGCAACTTATATAAGGGCAGTTAGCAAATCACACTATGCCACGTGGGCCTTCAGGATTGGTTTCAGGACGCCGTAAGCTGGCACCTTTCTATATAAGGTATACACAGAGTCGGCAACAAGAACCAGAAAACAGGATATAGGCGCCATCTTGGTAACACGGTGGGAGGGGCTGATTCCAAGGAGACTAACAGCAAGCCCTCACACCGGCTCCCAACACTCACCTTTACAGTTTTGAGGCTGCAAAGGGTGGAGATTTGCTGCTTCTTGTGATACCCTCACACCATCTTTTCCATTTTCTTGTTCCTTCTCAGCAATAGAGACCTCCTCAGCCTTATCTTTGCAATCCACAGCTTTACTGGAGCTTCCTTTCTGGCCAAACTCATATTTTAAATCATCCTGCTGGGCTCTTTGCTCGATTCTCAACATAGATCTGGCTAAAAGCCCCCAACAATAGCCGTGCCACTGCCCCAACATTCGACTGCCTTGAAATTTCTTTTGCCAGATTAGTAAGTTCGCTGCCACCCTTCATCTCAGTCTTAGGCAAAGTCTCTGGACACAAGGAAAATGCAGACAAACTTTCTGCCAAGCCACAACATACATCATCTGGAGTCCAACCACCAATGCAGTCCTTCTTCCCAATAGAAACCTGAACCTGGTCTTTACCGGCAAGATTTCTATCAGCCTTCTGCTCTTCCGAGCTCTGACCAGACATCTCCAAACCTTCCCAAACTCTTCCCACAAGCAATTTCCAAAGGCTCTTGAACCACATGGTCAGGTGTAGTCACAGCAATGACCCCACTCTGCTGGTACCACATTCTGTCTTGGTTACTTTTCTCTTGTTGCTGAGACAAAATACCCAACACCCAAAATGAAGGAAGGAAAGGTTTATTCAGCTTACAGTTGTGGAGGTTTCAGTCCATACTTGGCTGGTTCAGGGGCAGAGTGGCACATGGCAGAGGGCAAGCATTCATGGCAGCAGAGCACAGCAAAAACAACCAGCACAAAAGAGAATGGCTGCAAGCAGCCTCTTTTTCTCCCTGGGAAAAGCCTACTCCCACCCAGGGGTCCTATAGCTCTCACACAGTCTCCATGCCCTCCTCTTTCACAGGCTCAGGATATATACAACGTAAGCACCTTGACTTCCTGCTGAGTCACTCAGCCAAACCTCTATAGACTCCCCAAGTTGACACAATGTATCAACTGTAACACCAATAGACACTTTTTAGGCTATGTGACTTCTTTGCATCCTTTGACTTTCTGATCTTGGCTTCAGTGTCTCTGCACACACCTAGTTCTCTTCCATCCTCCATTACCAGTTCGTCTAGGGCTCCTAGTGAATCCTTCTTATTCTGTCCTTTCACTCTGTAGGGCACAACAGAAAGGCGGCCTCCTAACCACCACATGTCACTTCCCTGTCTGCCCGTCACAGCCTCTCATCATGCTGGAGCCTCTTTAGACCTTATCAGAGCTGATTCCTGAGGTTCCCCAAGAATTTTAGGTTCCAAAAAATATCAGGGCAGACTCTTTCCAAAGTGACGTTCTTCTCTACCAGAAATGTTAATTATGCAAGAGGTACAACTCACTTTGATGTCAACCAAGAGAACTGAGTTCCATTTGCCATTTCCCAGAGTATTGCAAGAACTCATTGTCTTTCAGTTATGGAAACGAATAAATCTACCCCAGAACACCTCCTCTATACTTCTCTAGCACCCATTACAGTGCATAAGTCCTCTGATCTTCTTCCTCTTCACAGCCTTATCCCAAACTATTGCATCCTTCTTCTACCTTGCTGCAGACTCCCATGACCCTCCTCTCCCTCAAACCTTTCCATTACACTTATGACTAAATGCCCCTATGTCCTTCTTAAATAAACTCCCTCGGAGGACATATCTGTCCCTACAGTGTTATCAATCCAAGAGTACACATCCTCTCACCCCACAGGTTTAACAATGAGATGTCAGATTTATGTTCTCCCTAATCCATAGTACCACACAGATCTGTTGCAGCAAATGTGCTTATTTAATTGAGTCACCTGCAGAGGCAACATAAGACAACCAAGTTTATTAGCGGGCGGCAGTGGGCACCCAGTACATGGCCAAGCACCAACCCTGAAGGGCAGGAGGAGATAATAGTTACACAGTTCTAGTTCCAAGTCTAGTTCTGGGTCTAGGAGGTGCTGATGTGATTTGGTGTGGCTATAGAAAATACTCCAATAAAGCATGAGCTTAGCTTGTGACAAAGGAACAAAGATGTTTGACATTTTATGTAGGGAACAAGCAACCTTATGACAAAGCATGGGGTGGTACTGGATTGAGTAATTATGACAACATTTACAAGAAACAAATGTAAGGAAACAGAAACTCTAAGATGGTGCCTGAGTACAAGATGGTGTCAGTTTGGGGTTTTTTTCCCACTTCAGGTCTGTATCTCTCCACACTTCAGTAAAATTTGCTTGAGGCTCCTACTATCTAATTGATATCTCTTCCATTTCTACTGGTTAATGTCCTACATTTGAAAGTTGGTCATTTTTCCTCATGATCTGAAAATAATTACAGATGGCTTCTGAATTCTGTGATCCATCACGTAGCGCTATGCTGGGAAGTTTCTAAACACGGACATTTCCCAGACACATATGCATCTGGGGGCGGCCCTGTGACTGGTAACATGACTGGAATACAAGCTGAAGTTATATGTGTCACTTCCAGATGAGGCTCCTGAGAAGGAATTCCACTCACTCTGTGCTTCCCATCTTTCCTCTTATCCGCTTGTCACAGAACAACTCAGGACAGAGCAGATAAGAGCTGGGTGAAAGTGACCCAGGGAAAGAACTTGAAGCAACCTCCAGACAGAAAAATCCTGGGCTCCTAATTCATTTCATAAAGGGCGCTCACCCATACGAGCCATCTACCCAGGAACATTCGCATACACTATGTGTAATCAAGAATTAAATTTTTATTGTGTGAATCCCCTGAGAGTTGCGATTTATTACTATAACACTGCAGAGACTACCTTGACTAATATAGTTCCTACTAATAAACTGCACTACATTCAAACATATCAGCTTGTGACCTCAACTCCCAATCCTTCAGCTCTCTCCTCGTTATTTCCACTATGTCTAGGTATCTGACTTTTCCTCACATAACCTAGACTTTTGTTATGCTGCCGGTTCTCATCTCTCCCTGCCTGGCCTGTTTTCCTCCCCTTCCTTTCCTATCCAGCTTAAACTCTGTCGTCAGTCCTCTTGCCACAGTCTTGCTAATGCATATATTTCACCTTCCCTAGGAGTGTTCCAGGCTGGACATTGTTAGGGCAACTTGAAACACCATAGCAGCGGGCCTGGAGCCAGGCAGAAAGTGTACATGATCTCGTCCCTTTTGCCCATTGTGTTCTGTTTCTTCAATTTGTCTCTACTGTTAATTTCCTGTCAGATACCTCTTATTTCCAGGATCTCTCTTTCTTTTTCTTCTCTAAATTGTTGCGTTCTAATGTTTGGATTCTGAATCTTGGAGAGGTTAAGTTGTCACTCACCACTTTGCCATTTTTTTCCTTCCACTGGCCCTGGACATTTTAAAAGAATATTTGTCAGATAAAAGTTCAGTTTACCAAGAAAATAATAGCAATTATAATTAGGGTGCGAATTTTTAATTTATAATTATATCCCTTTAAAACATAAACAGAAAGTTGAGATAACTAGAAATAGAAAAACCTACAACCATATAAAAAAATCCAACATACTAATAAAACAGACATAATATTATAATAACTGATGAAAAGTTATTTGGTCAGGAATTTAGTATCTGTACATAACATTATTTCTAAATAAAATTTAGAAAAGTATAAATAAATAATAACTTCTTTAGCCTAATAAAATATAGATTATGAAAAGTTTTTAGCAAACATTATAAGTGGTGAAAATTTGAAAGTCTTCCCTCTGAAATTAGGAAATAAGGGTAACTGTTTATCACTATTTTGATCCAACATCATTGCTGGAGATCCTTGTGATGATACATAAAGAATAAGCAATAAATATAAAAAACTGTATAAGAGTGTGAAAGGAATGTAGGTGACACACTTGTCATGTGAAACAATTAAAATTAATGAGTTTAAGAAGTTCTCTCAATGCAAGGTCAATATACAAAAGTCAATTGTTCCTGTGTAATGCAGCAAACATTTATATAATGCAAGTTGTAAGAATATAACATTTTTAGTGGCACGAAAATATATTAATACTTGGAAGTAAACTGATATGAAATCTCCTCCATAGCCATATAAATGCACTCTTTTCACAGAGCGGTTGTGTGAATGAGGCCCAGACATGGAAGACCATGACCCAGCTGCACAAGGACCTCCCATTAGAAGAAGTCTGGGGGCCAGAGGTAAGAATCACACTGCCTTGCACACTGCCCATGTGGAATTATGAACTTGGTGTTCTGGTATTAACAAAAGCTTGATGGAAGTACTTTGGACTGAAATACCTTTTGGTAGATTGAGTCTTATTTTTATACGGATAATTATCAAAAATGCTTCATCTTAATTTCTATGTGTAGAATCTTGCTATCAAATTAATTTTCACTGCAAAATACCTGAGTTTACAGATTATTAAAGCTCTGATAAACATGTAAAAGTGTTGAAAGTGAGTCTTATAAAAGACTACCTATCTCTCTTCACTTATTTATTTTTTCCTGGCACTGGAACAGCCTTTACTTAAAGATCGAGTCATGAACCAAGAGTTCCCCGGTGATACCCATGAGAGCACTGTCCAAGAAGGCACAGAGCTCCCTTCCCTGTTCTCTTTAGTATCACCGGCAACTACGCCTCTCTGACGCCCTGAATAGCCTGCTTTTCTATCTTATTTATTATGTGGCTCACTAACTAGAACGTAAGCTCCACAAGTGAAGGGGATTTTGTTTCTTTTTTCAGTGCTGTAACACCAGGATCTAATCCCTTGTAGATGTTCAACACGTATGTATAGAATGAATTAAATAACTCTAGATTCTTCGCTTATTATGAAGACTAGTATTCTACTATTTAAAAATCAGAAGTAATTAAACTAGCAACAGGATCAGGTCAAACCCAGCTTACTCTCCTGACCTTCTGTTGAAGGGTATCCGCGAGTCTGGAGTTAAGGAGGATATAAATGATACTGTCTCTATCCCTACATCTTACAAAGGTCACCTAGATATCCTTAGATCCTGTGAAAATATCATAGCATGTTCCAGGGAAGCAGTGAGCCAGCTGGGAAACAAACAACCACAGAGTTTGCTTCAATCCGTATGAAATAGTACCATGGGCCTCTCTACCACACACCGGAATCACCTGGAGGGCTTGTTGAAGCAGATTGCTGGGCTTACCACCAGTTTCTGACTCAGCTGATGTGAGGTGGGGTCCAACACCTGCATTCTGAACACATTCCCAGGTAATGCTAATGATGCCGGGTAACCATTGAAAGACTAGTTTACAATCTAGAAAGATTTTGGAGGGCACCTCCCAGGCCCTAAGTGTTCTGTTCTACTGCTGAGAAAGAAAGCCCACCACAAAAGGGGTGAATTTAATCTTGAGTCTGGACAGCACAGAAAGCAGGCACTTACAAAGAATTGTTCTGTCCTGCTGAGTAAGGTTGCTCTTACAGAAGGGTGTCAGTGTACATTACGATGACAGTCACGAAGATACATGCCTTCCTGCTGAGACATAAAATGAAACGGAGAGGCTTCCAGTTCTTGAAGATGCACTGATTGCTCTGCAGTCCCAATTCTGCAAGGATGAGTGATGCTTGCAGAGAAGATCTCAGAAATAGCTCTGAGGACTGTAAATTCTCAAGAAAAAAGAAAATAAAACCTGGAACACTCATTTGCAAAAGTGGCATTTTCACAAGTTCTTCCAAGTTAATGTTGGAGATTAAGAAGCAATGGCAGAACACAGGGACTAAGTGACTGGCCACATATATATAATATAGGATGGGATTGGAACCTCTGGACTGGCTGAACATACTAGACTCGAAGTCCTCAGCTACAATGCAATGTAATTCCTAAGACTAGGGGGGATTTGTTTTCTCACAGACTGGTTGACTTGATCAAGTGATGGTTTGCAAATGAAAAGAAGGAAGAGGGCTGGGGATATAGCTTGCTGGGTAAGCACAAGGTCCTGAGTTTGATTCCTGGTACCAAAAAAAAAAAATGAATAGAATAAAATTTATGGGCTGGGGATATAGCTCAGTGGCACAAGCACCTGACTGGCAAGCATAAGGTCCTGAGTTCAATCCCCAGTACCAGAAAAAAAAAGACAAGAAGGAAGAAAAGACAGTAATCATAGGAATCCAAAAATATACAGGATGATATCAGATGTGACACAAAAAGGTGTAGCAGTAGGTAGGTACCACCACTCATGTTAGGAGATAACAAAGCCAGAAACTATAAACAATACTAACACTCCCAAATGCCTACATACCAAAGAATACATATAATGGTACTAGGTGAGTAAGTCCTTTTTATCAGTGCTTTGTTGTGAGGATGTATGTCCAGTTCCTGCATATATCCAACAAATATGTATTTTTTCAGTGAAAAAAATGGTCCCATACATTAACTAACCTGGTGGGACAAGGAGTTTCATAATCTAGTGTTGACCTAAAAGACCCCTCAACTAAAATATATAGTTTCTATTTTAAGTTAATAAACATAAAAAATAAACCTCTTGTTTTTCATTAGTCTATACCCAGCATATTATCTTATAAATGTCCTAAAGATTAAAGTGATAGATAAGTAATCAAAAGTGAGAAACAGTAGATGTAGATTTTTTAAATAATTGCATTTTATCAAGATGTGTGGTAATACTTTATCGGGTTAATAATACCCCATAGTTGTTGCGGGCTGATCAGGTCCACAATCTCCTGAAAGAGTGTACAGCAAAGGCTAAATAAAAAGCGGCAAACAGAATGATCTCCTGGCCCCTGGAGGATCAAAGCCCTCGCACGTAATTCAAGATTCTCTCTGGGCTAAGACCAGGACCTTCTCTGGGTGGCCCATACATATTTGGTTATCAGAAGGGAGGGGAGTACTCCAGAAGGGCAGAACCACTCAAAGACTTCTCCAAGTAAGGTTATTAAGTTAATCCACTCAACAATAAGTTGCCGGAGGCTATAGTCTTCATCTAGTTGAGATTGGATCCAGGCGTCCTTGGCTGTGATCTTGTCTTACCCTTTGAGGCTTTCTGGCTTCATCCATCGCTACAGGTTTTGGTAGATAATAGTGACTCACAGAGGTTCATTCACTATGAGTCCAGCATTTCCAGATAAGGAGCTAAGGCCTTGGGCAGATTCGCGTATGAACATGAAAAGCCAATTGGTTAATTTAAGTCCTGCTCGGGTCTGCTTTGCAGTGGTCTCCATTAATACTTCATTACATTGAAAAAAATCAAGAGTTTAGGGATATCTCATATGATGAAAGAATAATGTTTTCATATATATGTAAGCATAACTATAAAATAATTAACTTACACAAAATAAATGACCTGCTAATAAAGGAAAAAGGGAAATTTTCAGTGTGAAGGCAGTATTCACCTTTTTTTTTTGTACTGTGCATTGAACTCAGGACCTTGCCAGGCAGGCACTGTGCTGCTGAGCTATATCCCCGGCCCTCACCTTTAAAAAAAAAAAAAAAATTACAAACCAGATGGTAAATATTGAAGTATATATACATAAGGATAAAAAAAAGAACTAGGCAAGAGACTGTTGTGTAATCAGAGATTACATCGTCAAATAGAGGAATTACATCATGCATTCCTGATTACCTCCAAAACCTAACACACAGAGTTAAGATAGAACATTGTACACACAATAGCACTGTATTCACAAACATTAAAATGCGGGGAGAACAAGGATATAATACCACCAAATAAATCAGCGTCTGTTACTTATTCAAAGGCTATAGAAAAAATCTGGCCACCTGAACAGCATGATCCAGGCTGGATGAAAGTGCAAGCTTCTGTAGACAAAGACGTCCCAGGAGCTTAGGTGCAGGTGAGGGGTGAGGGTCACATCCGTCTCTGTGGTGCAGTCCTAGTATACTGGAATCATGTTGCACACAGGCCAGTCTGCATAGCTGCCCTGCCATTACTGCCTTCTCTATGGAAACACTACAGACAGACACCCTTTTTGGCTATTTGCCAACCCTTAGCATAACTAACCCTCATCCATCCCCACTGAGGCTGCTAGTCCTAGGTTCGTACTCCTGAACCTCGTCTTTTCACAAACTAAGCACATCCTGGCCTGGGTGCAGTGTTCCTTCAGACATTCTTCACTGCATGATTGTATCTGGGATTAGGCATGCCCGGTGTCATCAGTCACAGCGCCAGCCCTCCTCAGCTCGGCACAGGTTGTTCACATCATGTTCTCGGGGCTTCTGCAGCTTACGCCTTCCTGTGCATGAGCCAAGTCCTTGAGTCACCCAGCCTGCTTCCTCGGAGTTTCCTTCCATGAATGGATCGCCACCACACAGGGTGGGGGCGGCATCAAACGTGTGTATCCTTTACAATGACTAACTAAAGCCGGAGGATGTGTAACAAGTCCGTTTCATTCAAAAATTTCTCGATAGTATAGCCCAATATGCACAACCCGATGTTGTTCCTCTTGTGAGCTCATCCTTCATTATACAATCTTTCGTGCTTTCCCCAGCACTCTCCCAAGAGGAGTCAGAACATACGTGTTCTCTGCCCCGATCACTACGTAAACTTCATTTGGTCTTTCATGTCACAATATCATTCGTGGTACACACAGCTGAGCACTGGGTGGCCCACCTTTACCATTTAATCAAGCTGTGCTCCTGGCTAAATCCATAGTCGCTACCAGAATATAAATGGTAAGCAGTCTCTTCCTTCTCTCAATGGCCTGTACATTTACCTTTTTTGGGTGGTACTGGGAATCAAACTCAGGACCTTGTACTTGTCAGGCAGGTGCTATGCTGCTGAGCCATCTCCCAAGCCCTTTACTCTTAACTCAGTGACTTAACTTGCATTTCTGCAATACACGTATTGTAGCTTATAATTTTATTTTTCCACACAATTCTTCTTCACTTGGCTAGAGCACTGCTACGGTGATGAATTACCTTTAAACATTCCTCCCATTGTTGCCTCTCCTCATTTATAATTGAAATTCTTGGGAAAGAAATTTAGTAGAACTCAGATTTGAGCTGCCCCACCCTGACCCCAATTATATCCTGCAGTAGAGTGAGAAAGAATGTGTGCCTATCTGTTTCTGTAATGAAAGGAGTAGACCTGGAATTACCCTCTCATTCTGATGTCATCCAGAAGGAATCAGAGTTCCCTTGACAATGGCAGTGCACTCTGGGTAGACAAAAAAAGCAGCATCTATATCCATAAAATTCTCATTTCATTCAAGTTGTGTATGGAACTAGCTATAGCCTTTGATGAGAATTTCATCTCCTTGAAGAAATGAAGAATAATTGGTGGTTGGAGTGGACATAACAGTAAGTAGGGCAAGTGTACATTCCTCACATTCTGTGACATCCAGTGCAGTGAGAGCAGGCATAATGAGAATTGTACTTCACGCTCCAATAAAACAGTTTCCAAAAATTTCAGAGAAAAACTTTTGGATGTTATGGTCAGTAGAAAGGTCTCCGGAGAAACTAGGGCATGGTTGCCTAGCATACCAAATAGCACCCTCAGTAAGTTTTTGAGTGGAGGGACAGAGCTAACCCAAAAGATCTAGTACCAGAGCTTATTCAGTGTGGGTCCACAGCAAGAGACAGCGGGTACAGAGAGTACAGCAAACTCTTGAATACTGAAAAAGCAAACTAATTTAATACTGAAAATTAAAGCTCAACCAATACACCTCCCACTGTGTGCCAGACTGGAGATACAGCAGTAAATAGTAAGCTTCTTTAAAAGAAAAAAAATGATAACAACAAACCAGGTACGGTGGCACATGCCTGTAATCCCAGCACTTGGGAGGCTGATACAGGTGGACCGCCACAAGTTTAAGGCCAGCCTGGGCTACATAGCAAGACCGTCTTTCAAAAAACAAAACAAAAATAATGATAATGTGGGCACCGCGGCTGCCCCGCTGTGGGCCCCGCAGCTGCTCTTCTGCTGCTCCACAGTGGGCCCAGTGGCTGCTCCGCTGAGGGCTCCGCTCAGGGCACCTCATGATCTGGACCCGCCCCCACCCATAGCATGACGACAGGGTAGAGCCAGGTGGTCCTCTGTGAGCATATGTGCTTTCCCACCTCCGACCATGGCAGTTTGTATACACCCATGTATGTTATAGTATAGTCTGAGGCAGCTATATCTCTTCCCAAGGCGAGAGTCCAAGGATATAGATAAACCCAGGAGTACAGATATTATCACAGGGAAGATAACTGATTGAGTGGTAGGGCAACGGAGATGAGGGAGGAGAAAAATTAAATGATCAAATGGGCCATGATCTGTGTAACTGAGTAACAAAGGTGAAGGTAACATGTAGGACAGCATCCAGAGCTAATTCCCTTCTATGTTCTCTATAATTCTGTATCTCTTCAGTCATTTTTGTATTAACAGCAGTGAAGATAGAACTTTATATTATACAGCATCCAGTGCAAATTCCCTACTATCTTCTCTATAATTTGGTATTTTCTTTAATGTTTTTGTGTTAACTAATGTGAAGATAACTATATAATACAACATCCAGTTCTAATTCCCTACTATAATCTGTATAACTTTGTATGTTCTGTATTGTTTATGGCTTTTCTGGTTCATATGTCTCCATTCTTTTGTCTTTAAAATAAAATTTAAAAAAAAATAAATAAATAATGATAATAAGCTTCTTTCTAGAGCTTATCGTTTTCACAATTTCACTGTGATTAAGATTTTTGTCCCTGGCGTTGTCATAAGAAGCTCCTTTGGAGACTATGCAAGTGTCTTGGTTACTTTTCTCTTGTTGCTGAGACAAAATATCCAACACCCAAAATGAAGAAAGGAGAGATTTATTTAGCTCACAGTTTGTAGAGGTTTCAGTCCATACTTGGCTGGCTCAGAAGCAGAGTGGCACAGGGCAGAGGACAAAGATTCATGGCAGCAGAGCACAGCAAAAACAACCTGCAAAAAGGGAGGAATGGCGGCAAGAAGCCTCTCTTTCTCCCTTACATTGTAAACAGCCTACCCCCACCCAGAGGGTGGGTAGCTCTCACACAGTCTCCTTGCCCTCCTCTTCTACAGGCTCAGGATGTATACAAAGTAAGCACCCTGGCTTCCTGCAGAGTCACTCAGCCAAACCTCTAGACTCCTCAAGTTGACACAACGTATCAACCATAACAACAAGGTACTATTGACTGGGAAGTTACTCATAAAAGACAAATACTTCCATATATGTAGGGTAAAAGAAAAATATGCTCTGAGTGAATTTTGTGCTGCTATCACAGAATACCTAAGGTAGGGTAAATTACAATGAATTGAAATTTACTGGCCTATGACTGGAGGCTGGGGTCCAACAGCAAGATGATGTGCACATGTGGCGAAGGCTTGTTTGCTGTATCATCTGTGGTAGAAGGGTGCAAGGAGGGAGGGAGGGAGGAGGGAGGGAAGGGCGAGGGTAAGCAGGAGAGTGAGCAAGAGAAGTCGCTCCTTCTTGTGGAAGGAATCTGCCCCTAGAATAAGGACACCTTCCACACGGCATTAATCCATTCCCTGGATAAACAGGTATGATAGTTGATACACTGTGTCATTTTGAGAAGTTTAGTGGTTTAACTGAGCAACTCAGCAGGGAACCAGGGTCCTCACTTTGAAAACAACCTCATCCGGTGCAAGAGGAGGGCAGGGAGATGGTGTGAGTGCTACACCTGCCCTAGCTTGTGGGAGCCTGCTTACCGTATAAGGGAGGAAAAAGAGCCTTGTTTCTCCCCACACACTTTTTTTATTTTTTTGTGCTGTTTTTAGCTTACCAGCTAAGCATTCCTACATAAGCACTAGCAGTGTTTCCTGCTTTTTGAACTCTGTACTCACCAAATCACCTCTCCTACATTTCTTTTTTCCTTTTTGGGTACTGGGAATCAAACTCAGGACCTTGTCCTTGCTAGGCAGGCACTTGTGCCACTGAGCTGTATCCCCATCCCTCCCCCACACACACACACTTTTGCTGCTTTTGCTGTTTTCTGCTGCCTTAAACTGTGGCCCCTGTGTCATGCCACTCTGCCTTGGAGCCAGCTGATTATAGGCTGAAACCTCCACAAACTGTGAGCTAAATAAACCTTTCCTTCCTTAATTTTGGGTGTCAGGTGTTTAGTCTCAGCAACAAAAGTAACAGGTGCCCCCGTGACCCAAAGGCTCCCACTAGGCTCCGTCTCCCTACACCTTTCCACCAGGAATCAGGTTTCCAACACCCTGACATGCGGGAGAAGGACACATTCCAACTGTAGCAACCATGAAGGATGCCGCAGAGGCCAAAACTCAAATGCAGCCCCACTAATTGCTTCACAAGGCGTAGAATGTGAAAGCACAGAAACAATCCAGGAGCAACGCTGCATATTTTTGTAGGCTGAGTCACCTGCAAATTTTAACAATCTTTTAATCATGCTCTTTTAGTTTTCATGAAGTGATTTTCTAAAACACAGGCCTGTTTCATCTGTGACTTTAAAAGAAGGGCAAGGGATATGTAAAAGTACTCTGTGGTTTGTATTTTGAGACTCACCCACAGGAACACACGGTCACAATAATGGAGATAAATAAAAGTTCTCAGGGAAGGTAAAAACTCAAGGATATATTACCTCAACTCTGTCAAAATAGTTTCTGTCCCCAATTAGCATCTTTGGAGGATTATTATGTTGGTTTAGGAAAATAATATGCTAACAGGCAGGCATAATTGTGCATGCCTATAATCCCAGCACTTGGGAGGCTGAGGCAGGAGGATGGCTGTGAATTTACATAGTAAATTCAAGGCCATCCTGCCCTACAAAGCAAGAGCCTGTCTCAAAGAAATAATCAAATAAACAAAAGAGTTTGTGGCCCATATGAGCAATTTAGCAAGACCCTGTCTCCGAAAAAATAAAAAATGCTATCATACCTTTAACATCCCAATTTAACTGTCTTAAAATACAAAATAGCCAAATATGATGCTGAATGCCTGTGATCCAGGACTTGGGAGACTGAGGCAGGAGGATCATGATTCTGAAGCTAGTCTGGGCTACATAGTGAGTTCAAGGACAGCAAAACTCTGTCTAAAACCAACCAAACAAACAAATACAGGCCGGAGATATAGAACAGTTATTACGCATATAAAAAGTCCTGGATTCAATTGCCAGCACCAAAAACCAAATAGCATTTTTTTTCACTAAATTTCACTTTTTATGAAGTTTTAACGCAATATAAACTCTAAAAATACAATAAGCATTGCAATGATAGAATAGAAAGGAATAGCTTTTTTTTTTTTGGCAGTACTGGGGATTGAACTCAGAACCCTGCGCTTGCTAGGCAGGCGCTTATTCCACTGAGCTATATCCCCAGCCCAGGAATAGCTATTGTATCTCTAAATAATACTCCAAGATAAATATATAGCAATAGAATTTTTTTTGTCAGTCAGAAAATGATCTCTGTTCTTGTCTTTGTTTCTTTTTCAGAACTACAGGCCCTGTTTTTCTTATGCTATTGGAAAACCAGGAGACTTAGATCAACCATATGAGATTATCAACATTTCTAATAAGAACCATATATTTTGGCCCTTGCACCACTCTGGAATGTATGTGTTTCGTGTGAAGATCCTGGATCCAAACTATAGGTGAATATAAATGTTTTATTATGATGGTTTTAGCTTTAGTTCCTCAAAATTAAGTTTTGTTTCCTGGATTTAATTTGAGACTATCTAAGCATCTGATTGTTGTTAGCATTGATCTATTTGCTTTTTCATTTTGTAACAATCACACAAAACATTCTGTGGAGGTAAGAGATTTAATGTTAAACATTAATTACTCAGTTTGAAATTACATTTTGAGAACTTTACTGTGTTTCATTTACTGTGTTTCACAGACCCAATATAAGATAAGCATAATTTAAGTCTTCAAGATGCTTATAATTAAGTTGAGGTTAAATTAGAGTAAAAGCATGTTTTTCAAGTATAATAATTTGTGTTATTAATAGACCCAGTAGTAATTCAGAGATAGGAAAGATTAATGCCATTTTGAGCAATAGAAGAAAACTTTCTAGAGAACAAGAAACATTAGTACTGATCGGTTAACCCCTAGCCAAAGTGCTTAGGACAAAAATTATTTCAGATTTCTGACATTTTTTTCAGATTTTAGAATATTTGCATGTACATAATGACCTACCTAGGAATAGGACTCAAATTTAACCACATAAATTCATTTATGTTTCACATATACCTGTACACAGTGTAAAGGCAATGTTACATAGGCTTTACTGATCCTTTGTTGTTTTTCTGTTGTATTCTGTTTTGGTGTGTGTGTTTTCGGGTCTGTCGTAAAGGATAGTACATCAGATACAAGTGAAGAACTCCTAGGGCAAGGCATATGGAAAGGGGCACAAAGCTTCAACTCCGCCCAGGTGCATTAGCCTCCAGGAACCTCCATGTGTTCAGAAGCTCTCTAAACCCAGTGAGTTTGCATTTTGTGGAGGCTTCATTACATAGGCATGATCCATTAAATCCCTGGCCGTTAGTCAATAATTTAGCCAGCAGTCCCTCTGCCCTCCCTGGCTAATTTGGCTCCTTTTGTTGACCAGTCCCCACATTGAAACTGCCTCAGGACTGCCAGCCATCAAGCAATCATTAGCTTACCAAAGACACTTGTCACTTATTTTGAAGATTCCAAGGATTTTTTTTTTAGTTGTATGTCAAATAAAGAAGGAGGAAAAAATTAAGTTGCCACATAATTCACAATATCACAGCTCACTCCCTGGTCTTCAAACAGGGCTCCCTTACATTAAGAGGATAGGCAACCGGACAAAGGGGCACACGCCTGTAATCCCAGCTACTATACTTGGGAAACTGAGGCAAGAAGATGGCAAGTGCAAGGAGCCTGAGCAACTTCATGAGCACCTGTCTAAAAATAAAAAATAAGAAAGGCTAGGGATTTAGCTCAGTTGCAGAGTTCCCTTGGGTTTGATCCCTGGTACCACAAAAAAACCAGAAATACAACTCAAAAGCTAGAGCCACATTACTAGAATCTCATCCCACCATCATATTGTACCATATTGTACCAATATGTCTCCCAGGGCAAAGCCACTTGGGTTTACATGCTTCTGTTTGATTTTATTGGGGCCCGCAAGCACAAGTGGTCTTGACATGGATAGCTTTTCCCTTTCAGGCATTTGGTATAATTTGCCTTATCACCTAAATTATTTATTCATCTCTTTACCTTTGACCCATCCCATGAAGTCAGGTGTGGAATATTCCACTTGCAGCAGGACAGAGTTTAAAATGTTTCAGGTTTTAGAGCATTCTAGAGTTCAGGTTTTCAGATTAGGGATAATCAGCCTATAGAATTTACATTGCCAATGGACTAAGACACTTCTGGAGAGAGAAATCACACTACTAATGGAACGAAACTAAATGTTAGCGTATGGTCTTCAGCTTACATAGTCATGAGGAATGGTAGATAGCTCCCTGAGTAAGGAAGGTAGAAAACAAAAAGAGGAGACTAACTTAAGGCAACTCATAATGTTTAAGCAAATTTCAACACATGCTCTTGAGAGAGTCTCTTCACTTTCTTCAACATGAAAATGAAAGCATAGTTTTAGGGAAATCACCCTGGGAGCAGCACAAAGAACGGTACAGAAGGAAAATGAACTCTAGCTGGGTAAATGAGAAGAGTGATATAATAAAGCGAGAAGGCAGAGTAAGGCCTGATGGCAGTGAGAATTAAGGAAACGAAGCGAAATATTTAGTGTGTGTCAGAAAACAGAAGGTTATCTTTATCTAATGTGGCAAATGAAAGAAAAGGAGGAATTAATGTGGTCCAAGTTTTCCAGACTAGGTGATTAAAATAACATTGTTTTTTTTTTTTTTTATCACAAAGGTTGGTTTTTCTTTGAGGAAGCTTTTTTGTAAGACTCTAATAAATTCAAACACAGGGATATTCTCTTTTTGTCTGCATTTTTATTAGTGTATTGGAGGAGGTATTAAAATAAGAGCTTTTTTAAAAAAGAAAAAAATAAGAGTTTTGACTTTGAATTTGAGGGAAAAGTTAAACATCTAAGTGAAAATATCCTATACATAGCTAAAAATTCCAATCTGAGCCTGGAGTTGAAGGAAAGAACTGAGGATAAAAAGAGGAAAATGCATATGTGGGTATTTTCTACAGTGATTGTAAGAGCATGTCAAGTTAACTGTTCAAAAGAGAGACAAGGTCAGGGAGATATCACAGTTCAGAAACTGAAGGTGATGAGAAAAGGGCCAGAGCAGTAAGTGCTTCAGATAAAGAGAAGAGGGGAGAACATAAAAAGTTAGTAGGAAAACACAGTAGAACAGGATATTTAAATGCAACTCACTCTACCTCACTGTTTGAGCAGAGGCCTCAAAGGCAATTTCTTCCATACTCTACAATTGTAGTTATTATTATTTTTACTTTAATTAATTTTTAAACTTTTAGTTTACTCTGTAGTATTATTATTAAGGATTTCAGCAGAAACCATAAATACCAGAAGGTCATAAGATGATGTATTTCAAGCCCTGAGAGAAAATAACTATCAACCTAGATTACTATGTCTAGCAAAGTTAGTCTTCAAATTAAAGGAGAAACAAGGACCTATTAAGATAAGCATAATGTAAAGTAATTTACAGCTACTAAGCCAGCATCACAGAACATGGTTAAAGGAATCCTACACACTGTAAGTTATTGAGAATTAGCAAAGATGCAAACATTAGTAAAACACCAAAGTGACAGGAATTAATACATACCTTTCTATAATAACCCTGAATGTAAATGGTCTTAATCCTGTAATTAAAAGACACAATAGGCACAATGGATTAAAAACAATTCTTTGGTGTATGCAAAGGCATACACAGACCAAAATAAAAAAATAGAAAATGATATTTCAAGCAAGTGTAACCCAAAAACAAGCAGGAGTAGCAATATTTATAACCAACAAAGAAGACCTCAAGACAAAATTCAAAGAGACAAAGGAAGTTATGACATATTGGTAAAGGGAAAATTCATTGTGAAGATATAATAATTGTAAATATATATGCGCCAAACATTAGTGCACCCAATTTCATGAAACAAGTGCAAAGATCCAATAGAGTAATAGTGGGTGAGTTTATAATCGAGCTAGATAGGTCATCTAGATATCAGTGTTAAACTACACTATAGACCAAATGGACATCCACAGACTAGTCCATCCAACAGCTGCAGAAAAAGTCCTCCTTTTCAACAGTTCATGGAACCTTCTCCAAAAGAGATGATATTTTGTGCTATAAAGTAGGCCTTACAAAAACAAAAAAAGTTAAAATAATTTTCCACATCTTATCAGATCATAATAGAATGATACCAGAAATCAACCAAAGAGAAACTACTGACAAATTTTAAAATACAGTTTTGAATAATCAGTGGGTAATTTAAGAAACCATGGGCTGGGGATTTAGCTCAGTGGTATAAGGGCCAGGGTCCTGAGTTTGATTCCCAGTATTCAAAAAAAAAAAAAGTTAGTTAAGAAACCAGGAGGTAAATTTTAAAATGCCTAGAATCAAATGAAAATGGGAACACAACTGTTATGATTTAGATTTAAAATGTGCCCCAAAGTTTCATGTGTCAGAGGTGGGGCTTGGTTGAAAAAGGCAGGTCACTGAGGACATGACCTAGAAGGTTGCATTCTTGATATTGGCTCCTCCTTGCTCTCTGCTTCCTGGCTGCCATGGGTTGTACAATGTTCTTTCACCATGCCATTCCATCATGTCATTTCTGCCTTGTAGCCTGTCAACCATGCATGGCCTGGAACCATAGGCCAAATAAACTTTCCCTCCTCCAAGTTGTGGGTGTTGGGGTGTTTTGTCCCAGCAATGGAAAAATGCCTAATACATACCAAATACCAGAATCTGTGTGACACAGTGAAGGAAGTTCTAAAAAGGAAATTTATAACTATGAGTGCCTACATTAGGAAAATAAGTTATCTCAAATAACCAGCCTAATAATGCATCTCAAGATCTTAAAAAAGTAAGAACAAGCCAAACTCAAAACCAGTAGAATAAAAAAATAGTGATAATAATTAGAGCTGAAATTAATGACAGAGACTAAATGAATAATACAAAGGATCAATGAATCCAATAACTGGTTCTTTGAAAAGATAAACAATATAGATAAAGCTTTAGCCAACTAACCAAGAAAAGAGATAGAAAAAACCCAAATTAGTGAAATTAAAAGAAGTGAAAAAGGATATATTGCAGCAGATACTACTGGACTCAAGAGGATCATTAGAAATTACTTTGAAAACTAATATTCTAATAAGTTGGAAAATGTAAAAGAAATGGATAAATTTCTAGACACATATGGCCTCCAAAACTGAACCAAGAGGATATTTAAAATAAATAAATAAGCTGATCAATAACAAGCAATGAGACTGAAGCAGTAATAGTCTCCCAACAAAGCCCTCAGTTGGGTTCACTTCTGAATTTTGCCAGACCTTTAAAGAACTAACAGCTGTTTTCCTCAGATTACTCCATGAAATACAAAGGAAGGAATACTTCCAAATATATTCTATGAGGCTAATACCACCCTGATACCAAAACCAGACAAGGACACAATAACAACAAAGGAAAGCTGTAGATAATATCTTTGATGAACAAGATACAAAAAATCCTCAATAAAATTGCAGCTGAATTCAGTAACACCTTAGAGAGGCCATACAACCTGATCAAGTTAGTTTTACTCCAGAGAAGCAAGGATGATTAGCATACCCAAATCAATAAATTTAATACTACACATAAATTGAATCAAGAATAAAAATCACAGGATCATCTCAACAGATGTAGAAAATGCCTTTGACAAAACCCAACATCCCTTTATGATGAACACCGTGACAAAACCAGGTATTTGGAAAGATGTTGCCTCAACAGAAGAAAGGCTATGTGTGACAAACTCATAGTCAACATCATAGTCAATGAGAAAAAATGAGGAAAGCATGTCCTCTAAAGTCAAGAACATTCCTGTTAATCATGGTCCTTGAAATTTTAGCCAAAGCAATTAAGCAAGAGAAAGAAAGAAATGTGATGCAAATAGAAAAGGAAGACCTCAACTTAGTCCTGTTTATAGATTATATGATTTTATACAGGCACTTAAAAGACCCTAAAGACACTATGAAAAGACTCTTAGAACTAATAAAGAAATTCAGCCTAGCAGGATACAAAATCAATATATAAAAATTGATAGCTTTTCTATATACCAATAACCAATCTGCTGAGCAAGAAATCAGAAAAGCAATTCCATTTGCAATAGCTTCAGAAATATTAAATAAAATACCTAGGAATAAACTTAGTCAATGAGATAAAAGACCTCTACGGAGAAAATTATAAGACACTGAAGAAAGAAACTGAACAAGAATCTAGAAAATAGAGACAATTCCCATATTCATGTATCAGCAGAATCAATATTGTAAAAATGACCATGTTACCAAAAGTGATCTACTGATTCAATGCAATACCCATCAAAATACCAATAATCTTCATGGAACTGGAAAAAATAATCTTAAATTCATATAGAAGCACAAAAGACCCAAATAGCCAATGCAATTCTAAGGAAATGGAGCAATACTGAAGGTGTCATGTTACACAATTTCAAAATATACTATGAGAGTATAGTCATAAAAACAGTATAGTATTGGCATAAAGTCAGAAATATATGCCAATGGGATAAAATAGAGAACACAGAAATAAACTCAGGCAGTCATAGCCACCTGATTCTCAACAAAGATGCCAGAAACATATGTTGGTGAAAAGACAGCCTTTTTAACAAATGGTGCTGGGAAAACTAGATATCCACATACAGAAGACTGAAACTAGATCCCTATCTCTCACTGTAAAAAAAAACCAACTCAAAGTGAATTGGAGACATAAAGGTAAGGTCTGAAAATTTGAAACTTCCTAAAAGAAAACAGAAAAACCATTTCAAGATATTGGCACAGGCAGTGGTTTCCTGGATAGGACATTAATAGCCCAGGAAACAAAAACAAAATTGGCATTCACATTTGATTACATCAAATTAAAATGCTTTTGTACAGTGAAATAAACAACAGAGTGAAGAAGCACTCTACAGAGTGTGAGAAATTCTTTGCCAACTATTCATCTGAAGGAGATTAATATGTAGTATACATAAATAACTCAAAAACCTAACAACAACAAAGCAATCCAATCAATAAATGAGAACATGAATTTCACAGACATTTTCAAAAGAGGTAATAAAATGACAATAGTTATATTAATAATCTCCAACATCTTTAGGCATCAGAGAAATGTAAATCAAAATTACATTGAGATCCCCCAGTCAGAATGGCTATCCACAAAGATACAAAAGAACCTAGTGGCTGAGCAGGAGCCGTTATAGACTATTAGTAAAAATATAAATTGGTTCAGACACTATGGAACTCAGTATGGAAATTGCTCAAAACACCAAGCATGAAACTAACTATACCACTCCTTGGCATATACCTGAAGGAATCAGAGTTAGTGTGCTATGGAGATATCTGCATTCCCATGTTTATCACAGCATAATTCACAGTACCAAGTAATGGAATCAGCCTAAGGGCCCATCAGTGTGTGCATGGATAAAGGAAATGTAAATATACACAATGAAACATCACTCTGCCTAAAAAAAGAACAAAATCATGTCGCATCATCACAGTAAGCAAAATAAACCAGATTTTAAAAGGCGAGTATCCCTTTGCCCTTGTAAGTGGACTCTAGAGATGGAGAAGAAAAGATGACCTGGAAGGGGAAGGGAGATGATTAGACAACAGGAAGGGGGAAGGGAAGGGAAAGTAAGGGAGGGTTCAGGGAACACCGTATCGTCAAGTACGTTACACCTGTATGAAAATGCCACAACTAGAGTTTTTCACCAAAAAAGCAAAAAAAAAGAAAGAAAATGAATGATCATATCCCTGTGCACTATGCTATCTCTTGTTGTGTTCAAGGCTAAGTTTAGGGAAGAAGTTTTTTAATATTGAAAGTAGACTGAGCTAGGCTTTTTATTATCTGGGAATTTAGAATAGTCATTCATATCTAAATCTGAGATCTGTCCAATATTTTACCCAGGAGCAGAAAACAATAATTCCACAAAGAATTTGTTCAAAGGGATGCTGATGAGATAGAATAAATTTCTAAGACACAGCAACATCCTAGGGAAAAATTATAATTTAAAATGATCTTTTAGCGGACAAAAAAAGTAATAAATAAGAAAACATAATTGTATAGGGCACAGTTCAGGCTAGAAACTAAAAACATAGGAATAGGCTTCTATTTTCTGCAATATGACAGATTTGATGGTTAGCCAAAACTTTTTCTGTATAGTATACCTACAATACTGGACAAAATTTTTTTTTTTTTTTTTTGCGGTACTGGGGATTGAACTCAGGACCCTGCACTTGCTAGGCGGGCGCTTATTCCACTGAGCTATATCCCCAGCTCCACTGGACACAATTTAAACTGAATATATGTTTAAAACACATAACCAAGTCCAAGAGAAACTAAGGGAATTCCCTGCAGTCTAGACATTTGTGAAAAGTGAAACTCCCTGAGACCCTGTTAGTGCTCTCTGAAGATACCATTTACCCTGCAGGGTTACCTGGATCATAAAGAATTTATGGGAGACAGGATAGCAGGCTTGCAGGGAGCCCTTACAAAAGACAGGTTAGATCAGGAAACCTACAGCTCTGAAGAGTAAAACTCACAGGAGAAGACAGTGACGATATGTGCCTCAATTAGTCTCGTCTTCAGGTGAAAAAAAAAAAAAAAAGAAAAGAAAGAAAGAAAACCTACCCTAAGAATTTTAACTATAAATCTAAATGCGATAGATTTGAGGCTGGCTTCCCCAATTTGCTGAGTAATCAAGAATAATAATCTAGACCATATTTTAAACTAGTCTCAATTTATGTGATAAATTTGATAGGCTCAGCAGAAACAAATACCTATCCCTTTGGAGGAAAGTACTTTAAATGCAAACCTCAAAGAATTCCCCAGGAGAAGTTACAAGGGACAAAACACACAAGAAAAGAAGAAACCATGAACCAGAATTAGCAGAAATAACACAAGCAATGAAGCCAATCCACAAATGCTGTCAGTACTGGGTTTATTAGGCACAGAACACAAATTATGTGTGCTTCAATGCTGACATCTTTTTTAAGCTTTAGAAGTACGGTGAAAGAAAAAGAAACCATCCAAGAAAGGAGCAGACAACACTCTTTATAATTAGTGCAACTGACACCTCACAAGATTAAGTAACTCTACAGCTGAAGAGAAAATTAGTGAACTGAAAGCATAAAACAGATGTCCACTATAATCTACATCATCATTTACTTGTCAAAAAAATTCAACTATTAAAGAACAACAAAAATAGTTATAACTATCATATGTAGTTATACTTAAATAACCAAAAATATATTTATTATCCCCCAGGAGAAACAAACCACGGTCATGTATCTCATCTAGCTCCAAGTACAATCTCTGAATGGTACTTATGCCTCCTTTAATTTTGTCATGATCCCGACTTCATACTCTGTACCACTTCTTATGAACATACCTTCTATAAAACAGTAGAGGAAATAGAAGAACAAAAAAGCAAAAATTAGTTCAAATAGAAAATGGAAATATAGAAAATAAATGTAGCTGCTATGTCACAGAGCTATGGTTGGGATCTTTTTACTTTCTTCATTTCTCAACCTGTGTTCCCTCTCTTTAGCCATTAATTCATTTTGTTTCCTCATGAAATGACCTGAACTCTTTTCATACAGAATCTGATCTCTTACCTACCCCTCTCCATAGAAGTCTGGGTTTGTAAGTGAAATAGTGAGAGATCCAAGTTCCAATTCTATACTCTACTTCTCAAACTCATGTATTTGGGGTTGTAGAAAAAATACCACCACATCTTAGTCATTGACCTAGAGTATTTACCTCTTTGAAATCTCATGGTGCCCTTCCAGGCTGGTTTTATAACTTCACTGCTGTGTAGTATACCATCCAAACCAGAGCACTACTGAGAATAAAATGAATCTTTATTAATATTTACACCAGAGAAAACAGGTTTACACCACAAAGTATTCTGGGTGATTGGAAAATTATGATTTCCTAATAACAAATAAATAAACAAAAAACCTTGAAAAATCCATGCTGCTGGGCATGGTGGTACACATCTGTAATCCCAGCACTTGGGAGGCTGAGGCAGGGGATCACTGCAAGTTCAAGGTCAGCCTGAGCTACACAGGGAGTTCAAAATCAATCTGAACTACATAGCGAGACCCTGTCTCAAAAAACAAACAAACAAAAAAGAAAGTCCATGTTGCTCACCTGTGAGGCCAGTAACTTCCATGTATACCTGGGAATTATTTTGCTATAAAATAAGCTCCCTACTCAGAAGTAATCTTGTGTGGGACAATCTGACAATACATGAGGTGTGATTTTCAAAAATACAGTGTATGCTTAATTTTTTTAAACAATTTATACAGTAAGAAACACATCTTTATTAATCCCCCTCGTAACACTCTCCCTGGCCTCGGACACACTTACCGCATGGCTCTTGCCCTTCTGAAGCTGTCCCGGAAGTGCTCTTTCATGTCTTTGGTTGTGCTGCCATGGCTGCCTTCATGTCCTGAACTGATTCCAAATGTTCACCTTTTATGGTTACTTTGTCTTTGGGGAAGAGCCATATATTGCATGATGCCAGATCCAGTGAAGAAGAAGAACAAGGACGCACTGTGATGTCTTCACAAGCCTGCCTTTTTGTTGGATGGCACCTGACAGCAGCATTCATTGATTTTTTTTTATCAGACCTCATAAGGACACTCACAAAAGTGGACTTCCAGAATTGCTTCAGAAATCACCAAGAACAATGAGATATATGTGTTAGCAGGGGGAGTATTTGAGGGAGATGAATGGCATTGTGCCTTGCCCTATCATAAAATTTTTAAATGTATATATTCACTGTATTTTTCAATCAACCTTTGTTTTTTGTTTTTTGGGGTTTTTTTTGGTGGTATTGGGGATCAAACTCAGGACCTTGTGCTTGCCAGGCAGGCGCTTATTCCACTGAGCTATATCCCCAGCCATCCATCAACCTTTGTATATGCTATCTAGAATGTCTACAAACAGAGTTACAGGCAGAAACTACATAATAAAGACAAACTCAAATCCCCAGCATGTCACAGGAAGAGTGAATCACCAACCCCTCCATGATATATGTAACCAATCTGCTACCAGGTGGCTGTTTGATACCTCTGGATTAATATTTCTATGGAAAGATTAAGGTTGGTTTGCTGTTGCTGGCAAATATGATATTTCACAGTGGTAGTATCCAGCCTTGGTGAGGAGAAAGCCAGGTTCACAAAGCTATCCTAGGCACCATGCCACATTATTTACGAATTCAGTGAGCAAGCATTTGGGTAGCTTGAGAGAAGAGGTTACCCATATGGTTGTCAGACAAATTAAGCCTCCCCTCTAGTGAATGTCTTTTGATAAACATTCATGGGAAAACCAAATATTCTAACACTCTAGTGTTATTCCAAGAAGTTCAATTATATACCTTTTTTCTAAAGTTTATTCTCATCAATTCTTATTCCTTCTGAGTTATGGCCATGTAGCCAAACATTTAGTCCCTAACCACGATTAGGCCTCATCTCTCCTCTTGGAAAAAGTTTTAAAATATATGCTATTTAACATTATACTAGGAAGCTTTTTTCTTCTCTATCACTCTTTGAGATTGTTCCTGAATGGAGCTACAGTGCCACAGCTGTCCACAGCTGGATTCGGAGCAATCTGTAAATCAGAGACAGAGATAGAGATGGAGATGGAGATGGAGATGGAGATGGAGATGGAGATGGAGACCAAGATGATAGAGGCAGGGAAGTCATAAAGAAATCCCCATGTCTAGGCAAAGTGGAGCTACAAGTCAACTATTGCATTCAATGTTAAGAGTTCAGATGAGCACTGCTGACTTTAAGATGTTAGAGATGACACTCAATTGATAATTGGTATCCCAGGTTTCAGAGTCACCTGGTCTTACGTAGTCAGATGTTCATTTTCTATGAAAGCCTTCACCATAAGCTGTTTCTTATAACAGTTAGCTGACAAAGAATGTCTGCATTTGCTTCAAAACTGTCGAGGAGTCTGCTGACATTCCCTACCACAACTTTCACAGTCATACAGCTTCCTAATCTTCCAGAAACACGTCAAGCATCTTTAGATCTCTTAGGTTGTAAGAGTGTAGATACAGCACTATTTCAATTCCCTGGGCCACCCAGGAAAGCTCTCCTTGCTCTGGGTCCCGTTCTGGGCACCTCCCCATTCCCTCTGAATATTTGGAGATGCACATCCAAATGTGGTTCACGTTGTGTGGACAACAATGAAAATATAGTCCTTTTCTGTGGTAGGAAATACAAGGAGCAGCAACTTGTCTTTCATTCTCAAAACTGTATCATGTAACCTACAATTCCTGGAATTTGTCTCTAGGGAAAAGTAGGAGGTTTTAGCCAAAATACATAGATGATCATAGTTTTTTCTCTCAAGACTTCTCATATATTCAACCTGTTCCAACTATCTCGTCATATTTAGGTGTGGAAATTAGGTAAAGGTATGTCACTCTGTATTATAAGGGTTCACCTGAGGCCTCTCTCTGTGCGTCAGATTTACTTTCTTTGTGAAAATCAAGTAAACCTTAGAGAGCTGCTCATGTATTTCTACCCAAGAGGCTACATAACAAACTATCCAAATTCAAGAATTCACGTAGTTCTACTCGTTTTGAACAGCACTGTGTCCATCAGCCGTTTACTGCTGTGACAAAATACCTGGTAAACATCTCTTAGTCACCTTCCTTGTCACTGAGACACAACAGCTGACACATGCCACTTAAAGGAGGAGGTTTACTTTGGCTCACAGTTTGAAGAGCTTCCATGCCTTAGTCTGCTGGTTCCAAGGAAGGGTGATATGGCAGAAGACCATGGCCGGGGAGGGCTGCTCACAACCTGGTGGGCGGGAAGCAGACAGAATATAGGGAGGAACCCAGAACGACTGTATAGTCTTGAGTCACACCCACAGAGATCACTTTTTCCAACCAGGCTTCACCTGCTAACTGCAAGTCAGCTATAATGTCTCAATATTCCAATCACCTTCCAGAAGTCCTGCCTATGAGCCCCTGAGGCTTGAGGAGGACATGGAGACATAAATGTAGACATAAACCATAACAATACAAAATGTAACACAGGAGGGGGGTTTCTTTTGGCTTATGAGTTTGGGGATTTCAGTCCATGGTTTCTCGGCTCCATTGTTTTTGGGTTTGGATGAAGCATGATAAGAGAGCATGTGGTATAGAAAAGTGGCTCACTTCGTGGCAGGAAAAAGAAAGGAGAAAGTGAAAGAGCATGTGCGATGGGGTTCCTCCTTCCCTCTTTTACTCTATCTGGGCGCCTGCCCAGTTGGATGGTGCTGCCTACATTTAGGGCAGGCCTCTTGCACTGGTTTGCAGTCCAAAATGCCAATCATCTCTGACAACACCTTTGTAGACACACCCAGAAGTGTGCTTTAGTAATTTCCTGGGCATCTCTCAATCCAATAAAGTTGACAAGAAAGACAGACAATCACAAGTACTAAAGGCCCATTTTCACTAAGAGTAGTTATGACTCCTTCACCTCTAATTATTTAGTTCAGTTGACCTCTGCTATAGAGGATTCCTTCCTCTTTACTGAACTTAGAGAACCTTTTCAGTGGCAGAACAGAGCCATAAAACACTTCTTCTTTTCTAAATGCTGGTGCTTCTGATACTGATGTAGTTCTTATTGCCATGGTGAATGGAGTGTCTTCTGGCCCTCCCTCAGTGTGGATGAGTAACTCACATCTGATAAATTCCCTTCAACATTTTTCTTTCCCTAAGGCTTTAGATTTATTACTATATACAAAGGGATGTCTGACATCTCTATTTTTATTTAATTTAGTACCAATTTTCTGTCTACTTTTCCTATCAATTTCTGAGAAAGGAATGCTAATGTCTTCAACTATAATTAGGGATTTACCTATTTCCCCTTTTACTTCTACCAGTTTTTGTGTCATGTCTTTCCCTTAAGGTGAATACACATTTAAGATGATTACGTTTTCTTTATCAGTGCATAATATTCCTTCCTTGTTCAGATTGAAGTTAAATTCAGAATTAAGCAAATTCGCAGGCCTCTGTATGGCTAATTCTTTATCTGTCAAATGGGTTAGCAGTCCCTATCTTATGGTACTCTGAGAAGTAAATGAAGCACTTCTGAGTGCATGGTCAATACTCAATGGAATAAACTCCTTTCTTCTGCCTTCTCCCATGTGAAGGTAGGTAAAATCCCACTGGGTTTCCTTAGCCATCTCCTGCCTCATTCCAAACAACATGTTAAGTCACGAGAGAGCTTCAGTCATTTTCAACATGCTAATACAATTCCATATATCGAGCCCCTGACACTCGCAGCTTCCCAAAGGAGTTACTCTGCTTTAGGTGAACCTCCTGGGGTCCAGGACAAGAAAAACCTGAATTCAAATGCCAGCTCTGCTATTCAAACAACAGTGGCAACTTCTGTAAGTTGCTTAACATGCCTGTTTCCTCATATAAAAGGACTGACTAAGATAATGCATGAATTTGCCACACTGCACAGTACACAGCTAATGCTGTTAGCATTCATTTTTACTATTAATTCTCAATAAATGTAAACTGTTTATTACTTCTGTCAATATATATTATTGCTCCAGATTTTGTAAGATATACATACATATATATATATATATATATATATATATATATATATATTCTCATCACTATTACTGTTGCCTTTGGAGCCACTGTTAAAATAAGGAAATTATGCCAAGCATAGTGACACACACCGGTAATCCCAGCACTTGGGAGGCTGAGGCAGGAGGATCACTACGAGTTCAAGGCCAGCCTGGGCTACAAAGTGAGTTCAAGCCCAGCCGGAACTACATAGTGAAACCCTGTCTCAAAAATACAAAAAAATTTAATTTTTAAAACTTTTAAAAAACAAGATAATGCTGTGAGGACAGTATGGTTATAGTGTGTTACATTCTATGGAATCTCACAGCAGTCTAAAATCTATGTATAGAAAAATCATCACAACTATTAAATAAATATATTCTATCCCTTCTCAATAAAATGACACCTTAAGATTATATTTGATTTGATTGTTACCATAGCAATATGGAAAAAAATTTAAATGTTTTAATTTAACCTTTAACACTATTTTTTCTAATTTGCAGTTTCTGTAACCTCACGACTATATTTGCTATAGAGATCTTTGGAGTGATTCCCAGGTAATGAGAAGTACATAGCAGAGAACTAACGAAGGAATTTCTAAAAGATATGAACAGCAGCTAAATAGGAAACACACCCCAGTGTCTCCCAAAAGCAAAGCCGGCACAGTCACTGGGTGGATTCCCAATGCAAGTCTTATTGTGTCAATTACCATAGGGCATGAACTTTAAATGAATCCTAAAACAAAACAAAACCAAATTTAAAACTTGCATGACGTGTTCACTGCAAAGTCAGTGAGAAGGACTGCTAGTCCTTCTAACACTTATTAGTCTATCAATAGATTTCTTTTTTGCTTTCTACAAAATCATTCTGATGTGTCCAGGAAACAAACAGTGCAGACATTTCCCAGGAATCAGTTCCTTCTACCTCGGAGAAGACTAAAAAGTCTCACGACTAAAGGTAGGGCTGTCTCATTTCTCTGAGCACCCGCGCTCCACTCCAGTGCATCCTGTATCTCCCTCTAATCCTTCTCACGTCTCTTTTAACAACAAAAATACTAAAGTTAGGACCTCAACTGAGTTTGTTCTCTGTCCTGGGCCTGATGTTTGGGGGTGTTTCTTATTTGCTCTGTTTTTTGTTTGTTTGTAAAATGATAAATGAAAGTGAAAGTAGGAAATACAGGCTGGATGTGTAAGTCAGTGGAAGAGCATAGAATTAGTATGTGTGAGCCTCTGAGTTCAGTGCCGGCACCAAAAACATAAAGTAGAAGACAAGTTATTCACGGCCCTACTTTAAATATTACTGATGCCTTGATTTTTTTATGCTAATGGGAGGTTAATAGTATAAATAACCTGCCAGTGAAATAAGCAGAGTTGTTTCTCAGGTACCTTTGGGAATCATGTTTAATGTACTGCAGCAGTTTCTCTTCCTCACTGTACTGGCATGGTTCATGTAGCTGAGTGTGGAGTAGCATCCATCCCGGCGAGGAGGGGGGAGAGGAGGAAGGCTGAGTGGGGAGGTCCTCACCAGTGGCTTGACCAGCAGTCAGAGCATACACAGAGTGCCGCAGAGGGGATGGGCCACTGCGTTAGTGGCCACAGATTGGCCTCTGCTCACCCTGAAAGGTACCAGCGCCAGACAGGTTAGCTGGTAGTGAGTGTCTCCCAGTAAGAGAGCCCGTTTCACCAGCAGTGACTGGAGACCCATGGCCACTCACCCAACCACCACGGTTCCCATTCATTTTCTCTCCTATGTAGCCCTGGAACGGGCCCGCTTCTTACTACCTCCACCACCACCCCTCTTATCCAGGCTACCACTATCTCCAAAACAGACTCCTAGCGGAACTCCCCTTCTCCAGGCCTATGTTTTTCTATTTCATCCTCCTCACAAAAGCCATAGTAGCATTTTCAAAATGCTAATTGTAGTGGCTTCAACCCCATTAAGTTTCTCTCCATAAAAGTAAAATTCTTTAACATGGCCTAGAAGGACTTAGAATCAAACATCTATGTACTTCTTACCTGGGACTGTGTCCCCATCATCTCAGCTCCAGGCCCCCAGCCTTGTTTTAGTCCCCAGCCAGCTCTATAGCTTTGCACGTGTTATTTGTCTACCTGGACTCTCTGCTTTTCTCTTCACTACTTACCTTTACCAACTTTACTTCTATTTATTCTCCTGCTATTGGGATAATTATCTTTTCCTCATGAGGGCACTTTTTGATCCCATTCACGAGGATAAATACTGCTGTGATGACCTTTCACTGCATTGCATATCACTCCTTCATATCACAACTTGCAATTTTAGGTTCATTTTATCATCACTTGTTTATTTATTAGACCCCCACTGAAATGTAAGCTTCTTAAGGATGGGTTCCTGCTTGCTTTTACTCATCATTTGATTGCTCATACCTTGCACCATGCTTGAGAGGTATCAGTTACGCTATTCAAATTCAAAAGAAGGAAGCCATGCACTACAGCTGGGTCATGTCTATAGCCACAGGGAAGATCAGGCTAACGTGACTTGAAAAACTGTAACAATTCAACAAATAATTATGGTTCAAAGGAGAACTGAAACTAACATCCAATACTGGGATAACAAATAAACAGCAGCAGCTCAGTGTCTGGCCTAAGAATGAAATAGTTTTTCAAGGAGAAGTACCCATGCACAGTCCTGGGTGAAGAGGCAGATGTCTGGCACTCAGCTGAGAGTGTGTAAGTGCTGTACACACACACACACACACACACACACACACACACACACACACACACACCCCACTCCTACAGCTCTCGATGGGCCCGGGGCAAAAATGGCAAGGGGATGAAGAAAATAAGACAAAAGACAAAAGCTGAGGTCAGGTGGAGCCCTCTCTCCTGATGAGTAAAGAGAAACTGAACCACCACCTTAGGAGCATTTATTTATACTTTTGACAAAGTTTATATCATGAGACACAGGGTTGCCTAGTGACTAATGACTAGGATTGTCTCAGCCAAGATGTTTTTCTCAGGACTGAAGTATTTCTAGCTTCATCCACTCCCTACACACACACACACACACACACACACACACACACACACAGTGCTCCAAACCAGATGTGGTGGCATGCACCTCTAGTCCCAGCTACTCACAAGGACTTCAAGGCCAGTCTGGGCAACAGAGATCCCTTCTCTGGGGTGGAGAGGAGGAGGAGGTGGCGGCAGAGGAATGTTCTTCCCTCTGAATTTCCTGTGTCAGTGGTAAATGATGACATTGTCATCCCAGTGACCTAGTCCCAAAACCTAGGTAACAGCCATCATTCCTTCTCTCTCAAATACCACATCTTAACAGTCACCAAGGCCAATCCAACCTAACTCCTGAACATGTTTTAAATGTATCCATTTCTCTCCATTTTTTCAGCCACTGATTTAGTCAAGACCCACATCATCACTTGCCTGGATTCTTACAAATACCTCATAATGGGGTTTTGGCCTTCATACATAAGCTTTCCTTTTACTGACTGTTCACACTACCATCAGAATCATCCCTCTAAAATGTCGATCCTATATTACATGTCTGAAACTCCCTCTTTTTTTGGCTAAAACCTACACACTGGTTTGGTGAAGTCCATCTTATCTGGCCCCTGTCCATTTAACTTTTTGCTTATTTGTTGTGGTGCTGGAGATCCAATCCAGGGCCTCACAGGTGCTAGGCAGGAGCTCTACCATTGAGCTGCACCCTGAGCCCCTCTGCCCAGCAATCATTCCTCATCTCTAACCATTCTACCTGGCACCTGCTAGTCAGATGAACTGGTTTGAATTCCAGAACATCCGGGAGAGATCTTAAAATGTTCTTACGTTTCCATCACCATGCATATGCCTACAACAATTCCACCACAGTTGCTTCCTCTAGTCCCAGACATTTTTATCTAGCTAACTCCTGTCTGTACTCATTTCAGGGTTCCCCGCATGGCATGGCAACATCCCAAACCCCATGACACACAGCTCCCACAGAACTTCATGTTTCCTTCTCTTTTACTGACCACACTATTTTCCTCCCTGGTCAGCCTCAAACACTCAGATACCTAAATGTAGACACCATGACTTATAAGTCTCTGTTTGGAGCCAAAGGCATAGTAGCCAGCTATTCAAAAATTGTTTGGTGAAAGAAATTAAGACCCAAAGTGAGAACAATGACTTCTGATGACTTTTTTGCCGTTCTTATTTCAGACCAAGTGGCTACCTGGTTTCTGCCATTGTCTTTGTCTTGATGCTGCTGTTCCTCAGTGTTCTAGTTTTGAGCTACTTCCAGTACATGAATCTTTACAAAAAAAGTATTTATAACCCATACTACAAAACTCAAATAAAACAAAAGAAATATTAAGCATATATTTTATGTTATATTGAGTGTGTTTGACCAACAAATAATTATAAGCTCATAGTATTATCAAATTCAAGATTTCAAGTGTTCTTAAATTGCACCTAAACAGAAATAGTTTCATATATTGTATGCTGTTGAATTGATCCTTAGCATTTGTATGTTCATTTTAAAGATATTCTATGTACTCATATAGAGTTTTAAAAAATAAACTGGTTATTCTAATCCTTCCTAAGAATAAATTTTTGAAAATGTATAGATGTTAAACATTATTTTGCATAAAACTTTTCATATGAAGCATTATATGGCTATAGTTACTTTGCATATAAAGGACCTAATAAAAGTGCATGGACTTAAATAACCTGTCTGAAGTTTTTCTAGTGGAAAGATTCATATATGAAAGACTCATATGAATTGTGAAAGTTATATTAAAAATGAGGCAGCTGGTGCTCTAGGTTTTAATTCTAAGTTAATCTCTCCCCTGACAACCACCTCAAATAAATCTTCCTGGTAGGCTCTATTACTGTTATCTCTTAATTTAAATTATAAATTGATGAGTGAATATTCACTCATCAACACACACACATATATATATATTTCTGTCTTTTGTTGGGCTGTCAACTTCTTGAGGACAGATACCCTCGCCATTTTTCAGGATGAACTAGTGATACACAATGACTGACACATATTCATTTAATACTTGTTCAATGACTGAACAATGGATGATTTCTGTTCCTATAGATCAGTCCTATTTAAACTCCTCATACCACTCCTCGCCTCTCACTCTTGTCTCACAATTCATTAAGAAAATGCAAGAAAAACAGAAAAGAACACCCCCATTTCCCGCACTCCAGTGCTCCTACCCTCTCTTGCCCTCTATGTGATCACTATGCACCTGCATGTGTCTGTTATGTTGTCATTATGGATGAAGCATCCCTCACACCAAAGGCCTCTATACTGGAGCCCCCTTCCTTTCTTTGACCTTGAAAATCCCCTCTTCATCTCACACATAATCAATTTCTCTCTCTTTGCATACAGATATGCCCCAGTATCTCCCAGCTTTAAAATGCCCTCCCCAGACTCCATAGCCCTGTCCAGCTGTTGCCCCAAATTTAAGAGTTATTTCCGTATCTTTACCTTAATTTGCTTCTCCAGTCTTTCCTAGCAGCTCTTTAAAAACCACTCCTCCATGAGACTGAATCCAAGAGTCTTGTGATTTCTGTGTTATTATGTTCTTTCTGATTTCCCTCCCGCCTCTATCATTCCTCATTCATCATTGACCTCTAAATGGTGAAGGTCATTGGAATTTTGTCCTTGGCCTATTTCTTTTTAACTACACATTTTCCTAGGTCATCCAATCAGCTCTAAAAAGTTTATTTTTGTCTATTAATGTTTATTTTAGCTGGTTTAATAGCTATGATGAGTTTGTTTATGCAAATGTCTATATCTCATGGATGTGTACAAGGCTTCTCTAATATAAAATCATCAAACCATACCTCACAATTTCCCTCCTCCCCACAGCGTTTAATATTTCACATCTTATAAATGGCACCACTATCCACTGATCCCCACATCAAAAATCTAGAAGTTATTCTTGAATGCCCTGTATCAAATTCAACATTCAACCTAAATGCAAGTTCTATAAACTCTGCCTCCAAAATATTTCAACCCCAACTTTCTTAGCATCCCCCACTATCAGAGTCCAAGCCACCTTCTAACACTGACTTCTAGAATAGTCCTGTTACCCTCAAAACTTTGTAATTTAAAGTATTGTTTCTCACATTCTGTTGGGTGGGTGGTTCGTCTGGATGGGTGGGCATGACTAGAGCAGGATGGCCGAGGGGAACTTCACAGGTGTTACAAGGCCAGGGATGTAGTTCAACGACACAGCACCTGCCTACCAAGTGCAAGGTCCTGAGTTCAATCCCCAGGACATAAAAAAAGAAATTACACATGTAACAACGTGTCCCTTGTCATTATTAGACTAATTCAAACTTGCTCCTTTGATGTGGCCACGGGATTCCCAAAATCTCCAACAGGAGAGGCTCCAACTGGGAAGTGCATTTCAAGTCTCTGCTTGCAGCATGTTTATTGATGTCCCATCGGCCAAAGTCAGAGGCCAGAATCAGTAGGGGGGACATCAAAGATTATGTATAAATTGAGCCGTTGGTTATTTTTACAATGTACCCACTGATTTCCTTGCTTCTACCTCCTTGGCCACTCTAAAATACATTTGCCATACAGCAACCCGAATCTTTTCAACACAGACACACACACACGTACATCACTCCCTAGCCCAACCCCTCCTAAAATCTTAAAAACCTAAACTCTATCTTGAATTTAAACTCTTTCAGGATTAGGCTTCTGACTACCTGCCCAGCTCAACAGCGTCACCTCCCTGTCAATAGTGGTCTCTGACCTTTCGGCCATAGCTTTTTGTTTCCTTGGATGCCAAAAACTCCTTCGTGCCTCAGCTCTTTGCTCTTCTGCTCTCTTTGATTGGAATATATGCCCCTCTGATATTTGCCGGGCTTTCTGCCATTCAGATATAATCTTAAAACTCATCACATAGGCCTTCTCCATGTAGCCATCTAAGATTACTCTCAATCTCTTCTTCAACGTTCTATAAAGTACACAGAGTGGTATGTTTGTTCCCCCAGCCTCCGCCTACACCTAGGAGAGGCGACTGGCATAGGAGACAAACACCACAAATATGTGTTGAATGACTGCACAGCGCCTCGTGTGTCCGTGGGCTGTCCTAAATGCTGAGTGCTGTACTCGCTTCCTACCTCAGCAGCACAGTCTTACAAATTCTACATTAAGGGTTAACGGGATGCATGTTACTTCCCATCCTTCACCAGTATCCTACCTTCCTCAATTTCCTCACCTCTCTCCTTGCAAAAATAAAAGCGAAGAAGGGATTGAGAAACTTAAGGTCATGACTTTGGTCTTTTGCCACATTCCAACCGCTTCGCCAGCTTCAATGAGACATAAATTAACAGCACCAGACTCAGCCCTGTGAGCTTCAAGGTGGACGACTTCACCATCCGCCAAGGACGAACCGAGAAGCATCCGCAGACCGAGCTAAGACATTGCATGCTGGGAGATGTAGTCTCCCGGGACACCTGCTGAGGCTCGGGACTCTGCAGGATGGTGGGAACTGTAGTAAAGGGCTGTGGAGACTCCGCCTCGGTGACGCTCTGCATGCTGGGAATTGTAGTTTTCCTGAGACCTCGCACCTCTAAATTGAAGTGGCTCCGATGCTGCCGCCATTTTAGGTCTCGAGGTGCGGCAGCGGAGAGCCAGAGCGCAGGCGGCTCAGCTCCGGCGCCGGGCAGGCCCCGCCTCCGGGGCGCCTGGCGCCCGCCCCTCGCTCAGGCCCCGCCTTTCCCCACGTGTCTGCCGCCGAGGGGAGGCGCCTGAGTCGGAGCGGGCCCGCCACCGGTCCGGCCCCGTCCTCATACCGGCTCCTGTCTGCGGCGCCCCGGAGCGGCCCGGCTGCCCGATGCTTCCCCCTCGGCTGAGGCGGGCCGGGCTGTTCGCGTAGTGCCCAGCTCGGCCCCCCGAGGCGCCCGCAGGGGTGGGAGCGGCCTCGACCCCGCGAAGAGCGAGCGGCTTGCGGACGAGGCGGCGGCCGCGGGGAGGATGGGGGCGAACCAGTTAGTGGTGCTCAACGTGTACGACATGGTGAGTGCGGCCGGGCGCTGCCTGCGCGCACCCCGCCCCCGGCTGGGTTCCCAGGGGTGGGGGAGGGGACGGGAGTCATTTTCTAATCCTGGCGCCGGCGGCGCCCCGGGCGGCGCGACCCTGTCAGCTCCGCGGCTTCGCCCGAGGCTCGGGTCCTCTGGACCCGCTCCGGGCCCGGCCCCTCGGCAGCGAGCGAGCGGTGTTCTCTCTGCAGCGCGTTCGTTGCGGTCCCGATCCCCCGGCCAGCACCTGGCCCCGCAGCTGCCCGGCTCTCCCGGTCCCGAGCGCCCGCGCCGCGCTCCTCTCTGCGTCTGCGGAACTGTGCTTGTGTCTGTGTGCTCAAGTCTTCAAAAACTCCCGTCCAAGTCCAGAAAGTCCCATCTGTCGATCTCTCTGCTAGAGTCTCCAAAGGTGAACAGAAACTCGCACACCCTTGCCTCCAAAGCAGCCTCATGAAAATGAATGTGATTAAAATTGACCGAGAAAATAGCCCCGTTGAATTTAGAGATCACGGACCTGCTTCTTCCCTAGATCCCGAAAGCCCCTTTCCAGGTGATGCAACAGGTGGATGACATGACCACCGGAGGGGAGAGAAAGAACTTGTTTGTTATGTCACCTAACTTTGAAGTGCTGCAAGCACAGACTCGAGTGCAAGGACTGGTTCCCCAATTGATCCTTGCACCTGAAATCCCACCCCCCGCAGAGACACCGGGTAGAGAAAGACTTTCCTAGTTAGGTGCAACCTTGGGTTTGTTGGCTTGCCTTTGGTTACTGAGTTGTATGTAAAGATTAGCTTTCCCTGCAGTGCTTAGAATTTTTTGTAAGTAGATTGACAAATGAAAAAATTCCCCGTCGTTATTTTTGTTAGTTTAAAGATGCCTTAGAGCAGAAATCCTTCAGTGCAGATTCTGGGTTCTCACTCACGCATCTAAACTTTGTATTCCTTTGTATTTATTGTTTGTAAGAGTATAAATGGAGAATGTGGCCGGTCATGGTGGCGCACGACTATAATTCCAGCACTGGGGAGGCTGAGGCAGGAGGATCCTCGTGAGTTGAGACCAGCCAGGGCTACAATAGGAGCTCAAGGCCAACCTGAACTGCCTAGCTAGACCCTGCCTCAAGAAAAGAAAAAAAAAAAAAAAAAGAATGTAAAGAGGGTTCGGCGCATGCCATATCTGGGAATTATGTCAGCAGAGCTCGGGGCCTGCCCCTGACTTTGAGGCAAGACCCCTGTTGATGTAAGTCTGGAGATAAAAGAAGGTGGGGTCATGGGGGAGGGGAGATATATTCTATTCTTAAAAATGTATCTTGGGATAGTTATTTTTTGTAAATTAGGATTATGCAGTAGCCGGAGGCCATGGTTTCAGAACCTCAAAGAAACCTGTGAAAATGGAGAAGAAAAGTTCTGCTTTTTTTTTAAGAGCTGGGATGTTGCTCAGTAATAGAAGGCATTATGATGTCGTGGAGTTCAATTCCTTGTACCATAGGGGGCTACTTTTGAAATAAAACTGAAAATAATGTCTTTTGGCATTTGGTAGATATTGTGTAAATCAGGAAAACCGTTGCTAATTATGTTAAATTGAGAGAGGCTAGAGATATTCAAACCAGTATTTTATAGGGAAAAGTGTTCTGAAAAATGTTAACATCTTGCCTAATTAACCAACAGCTTATTTCTCAACTTTTGTAAAAAGTAAATAGTTACAGAGGAAGGCGGAGAACAGGGTGAAGTGACCTGCCCAAAAGACTAAAAATGGTCCCTAGAATTTCTAGGCTACCTCTTGATCCATCATCTCCTCTATCAAGTAATTCCTGTGATTATTTCTTATGTACTGCTTTTTCCTGTCAACAGCAAGAGGAACATATAAATCAGAATGGTAGATAGTTGAGTAAAAAACTTTCGTTCTTTTGAGAGTTTTTGGCCTATAGTATTGTATATCACTAATTCAGTAACTTACTACTAATTTAATTTTAACCCTGTAAAAGCAACCAGATTAATTAATCCTTTTTTCTTTAAGGAATTTAGCCTGTCAGGAGGGAGATAACAATATTTATTAGAAGCAGAAAATAATACAGTGGAGACTATAGGTTGTAGGATCAGGGAATGCTGAAAGATAAAATGGATGAAACTTGAAGCACTGGTAGGATCTCCAAAGGCAGAGGAGATGAGCAAAATGGCAGGAATGGGAAAAGACAGGCTGGATTTAGAAAGTCAGCTGGTCCAGTATAACGAGAATATAGGATGCTTGAAAGAGAAAACTGACAGTTGCACCAGAACTTCACAAGGTGGGAGTGACTGTGAACTTGAGTGAAGGCTGAGGGCCACCCTGAAGGGGGAAAAGCACTTAACGTTTCCATGGAGGGGAACCGGTGTGATCTATTACACTGCAATTTAGAATGCAGACCATTGGGTTGAGGTATACATTTTTGACTCATAATTTTTCTCACATTAGTTCTAAATTTTGATAAAGTTTTTTTGCTTGATGCCAAGGATGAATTCCTTTTGTCTTTGGTTGTAATTCCTAGTGTTAGATGCATTTGAGGCTTACTGTTTTCTACAGGCTTAGTACATCAGCTGTCTGCTCCAAATTTAACATAAAAATTAGCCATTGGTTTGTTGTGACAATGGTTATACTTACTGCTGTGTATCCTTGTGCATCTTTGTCAGATAGTCACCTGCTTCATGTCTGTGTTTCCCATTCACTAGATTGGGGCAGCTGTGTGGATCATTCTTCTTGTTCTGTAATTGCTACATATTCGTAAATAGTTGTGTCAGGGCCATCTGCGTTAACTTCTCCTGGAGGAGTAGTGTCATCCTCAGAAGGTTACTTAATCATGCATAGTGCTGCTAAATTACTACTTGCTGTCTTTTCAATGGTTATGTTCTTCTGTATACTTGGGGTAGTCTATCACCAATAAAACATACTCGGTAGTTATTTGCTAAATCTTGGAAATGAGGTTATTCACATATTTCTAATTCACTAGCATATGTAGCAAGAAAGTTGATTTGGATTACTTTCAAGCAAATCACTTTAGCCAAAAATTCTTTTTCATGGGTCCAGATTTTCTTTTTCATATTGTGGCTACTAACATCTGTAAAATATGAAGGTGTTTGATACTATTTGTAGATTTATTCTATAAACAAGTTCCTTCCTGTTAAGCGGTATTTACACATCTTCAGAATCTTAAAAATAATAGAAAAGAAATAGTCTTCAGGGCTCTTCAGATTTAGGCATTTTAGCCGGGACCCCATTCTTTTGCCCCGCCTTTCTCCATTAGGAGGGTGCGAATTTAGGTGCGGTTCATTTGAGGTCTTCACATACATCTGTAGATCTAATTTAGAATTTCTAAAGCTTCAGACTTCTACATCTAAATACGCTGTTTACCTGAATGGGTTCTTAGTATGTGAATCATGTGTCCAGGAACACAAATACTTTCCCTTCTTTCCATACCTCACGCTCTTTATGTTTGACCTGTGCTACCCCCAAAACACCACCATTTTTGTTATAATTCTATCTTGGTAAGTGGTACTTTCTTTTACTCAGTAACCCAAACTAGAAACTTGGAAGTGAGTCTAAATCCTTTTCATGGCAAACTCTTTACAGTCGATCATTAAGCCTGGTCTATGTGTCAGTGCGGTTGATACATCTGAAAATAACAGAACTTGACCATCCGTGTCTTAAATTGGAAGGCTACTTAATTCTGGATTAGCTCAACAACTGAGTCATGGCATCAAAAGTCAAGATTTCCAGGCAGAGGCAGGAGAATTGCAAGTTTGAGCCCAGCCGGGGCAATTTAGTGGGTTGGTGAGATGCTGTTTTAAACATTTTTTAAAAAGAGCTAGGGATGTAGCTCAATATGAAGGCCCTGGGTTCAGTCCCCAGTACCACCAAAGAAACCCTCAAACAAGCAAAAAATCCTGAGATTTTTCCCATTCTCATTCTCTATATTCAGCTTGTTGCCTTTGATCCTTGGTTTGACCCGCATAGCTGTAAAATTACTACTGTTCCACTAAACATAGTATTCTCCGTCAGCAGGATGTAAAGGAGAGCAGGGACTTTCTTCACACACACCTGTATCCCTTCACAGAATGGAAAAACATGCCAGAGCCACACTGCTATCTAAGAGATGACCCAGAGTTGGCTCACGTGTAACCGTGCTGAAGCTGAGTAAGTGGCCGTCTGGCTTTTGTAGTCTGGATGGTGACTTGTAGGTAAGGGAGGCAGGCATTTGCAAAATGGCAGTTACTGGGAAACATTTTCTTTTCTGAGTATGTATTTCTTTAAATTGGTTGTTTTACTTCTTTTTCCACATTGCTTATCAGGTTAAACTTCATGTCCCCATTACCTCGTTTTGGTAACATAGTATAATGGTTTCCTAACTAGTTTCAATCTCTGGTATTACTTTACTTTTTAGGGCTGGAGGTACAGCTCAGTGGGCTAAGTGCTTGCCGCTGAGCACTAGGGCCCTGAGTTCGATCCCCGGTCCCGGAAAAAAAAAAAAAAAAAAAAAGGGGGAACCATCGGATGGTTCCTTCTTTACTTTACTTTTTAAATTTAATTTTTTTTACCAAAGGTACCTTTCTAAAAACATGAATGATTGTGCCATTCCTTACCTTAAAATAGACCTGTAGGGTAAAATTGATCCATAGGATAGAACTGAGCCATAGGCTAATACCCTTTATAAGATGGTACCTGGCAGTTAAAGGCCCATCTCCTTGGCCTGTGTGTACACTTTTTATGTTCATGTATTGAAAATTTTTAGTTATCCAAACAGGCTATCTTGTATTAATTCACACCCCTATATCTTGACATATGCTGATTCTTCTGTCTGGAGTGTCCTAGTCCATCTCCTGTTCTTTCTGGCTGTAGCTTAGCTTTTACTTGTTATTCTTGAGTGAAATTCTGTGCCCTAGTCCTCCTTTCTACTTGTTTCAGTTACTGCATAGAGTATATTAAATCCTGTGTGTCTTCCTAAACTATAAGTTCTTGGGTAACATCATAGCAAGTATCTACAACAGGGCTTGTATCTACAAGATGTTATATAAATATTTGCCAGATGAATGGGATTTTAACTAGCCAGTTTTTATTAGAAGAAGTGCCAGTACTTAAATGAATGAAAAGCTCACTTGGTCCTCTTTGTGTCAGATCCCAAATTCAGAGTTTCATTTATTCCTCTTGTCTTTTTGCTTAGTACATTGATGACTTTCAGCTTTGATTGTTGGACCAGATGAAAACAGGGAGGATCAAAGAAATGGAACAGAACAAAAATATTACTTTATAAAATTTTTTTTTCTATATTGTGGGAGTAGAATGAGGAAGTGTTTTTATTTCTTGAAGTTAACTCTTAGAAGATAATCTTCCCAAAACATTGTCAGTTACTGCCTTTTAATATAGGTTAATTAGTTAATAGGATCTAGTTTTGATTTTCTTACAACAAGGTATGTTTCTTGGGCCAGTGCCTCTTTACATAAGAAACAGTGACCCATGCATATAAGCAAAAAGGGCAATCGTTAAGTCTGAACTGCCCTACCTTGCCTCCCCACTTTTAGTGTATATGAGAAAATTCAGATTGTTTTTATTGCTGCAAATTGACCAAAACTTGACTGTTTAAAACAACACAGATTTGTTTAGTTCACATTTTTTAAGTTAGAACCCCAGGTGTGCTAGGCTGGTTGCTCTGTTCCAAGCCTCACAAGGCCAAAATCCAGTTACTAGTCTCTTGTGTCCAAACTCATTCAAATTGGTTAGCAGAAATTGGTTTCGTAAGGTTTGTTTATTTATTTATTGAGACAGGGTCTCATATATAGTTCAGGCTGGCCTTGAACTACATAGCCCAGAATGGCCCCAAACTGGTAGTAATCCTCCTCCCTCAGCCTCCTGAGTGCTGGAATTATAGGGCTGCACCACTAGTGCACCTGCTAGTTACTTAAGGTTTTAAATCTGTCTCAGTTTTTGCTGGCTGTCAGCTGCAAGTCTCAATCAGCTGCTTAAAATGTATTGTAGTCCTCCACTTTCAAATCAGTGATGTATGTTGAATCCTCCTGCTTCAAGTATCTCTGCCTTCTCTCCTCTGCCACATCTATTCTGCCCCCAATTTGTGTAATTAAATGAGACCCACCCAGATAGTTCAGTGTAATTCACCTATTTTAAAGGATTTTAATTACATCTGTAGTCATTTTGCCAGTAATGTAATACATACACAGGTTCAGAGACTTAAGGTATGGATATAATTGGGAGTGAGTTCTACCTACCACACCATCCATGAGAGATATATTGTAAATTAAAAATCCTCAGTGTTCCCTTCTAGCAGTTCCTTGAGTTGGTACAGAATAACTATTAACCTAGCAACTTAAAGTAGAAAATTTAAGATATTCAAAAAAAGCATAGAAACCTTTTATGATTGATAAATATGCAGATGTTGGTAGGGTTCAAACACACTGGTGACTAAAACCTGCAGTGATACAGTGTTTCAGCTCACAGTTGCAGTAGTTCGGTGTATGTCAGTTCCATGGCCACGTTTATGATGACAGTAAAGTTAACGAAATAGAACTTTGAAACTTAGAAATTAAATACTTCTACAATACCAAGGAAAGCCTATTTAAGAGTGTTTTCTTGAATGGATTTTTCTTAAGATGGGATATATTTTCTTTGCTTCCTGTCAGATTCTTTGCAAAATTACTCAAAAATGAATTCCAAAGCAGTATTATTGTTCAAATACTAGCAAGTTAGTTAATAGAATATAAAGGGACAACATCCAAACTACAACCTCCAAAATATAAGAAAAGTAAAACAATAATAAAAAGAAGTGAGCAAATGGACTATATTAAAAAAAAATTTTTAACTTTATCTACAGTGCATTTTTGGTATGTGGTGTGTGACTTCCCACCCCTAAAACGATAACTTAAAAAATAACTAACTGGTCCCACATTATTTTAAATAGTCTTCCCTTGCTAAATTGTGATATCCTTATCATAATACTGAATTCTTGCCTGTACACAATTGTTGATTCTTGTCTCGCCTCATTACTACAGTCTTGCAGAGTAGTCCAGACTAACCTCAGACTCACGGTATTTCCCCTGCTTCAGCTCTCCAAGTGCTGGGATTACAGGCATATGCCATACCATGCCTGGCTACCATACTATTTTAATTGTTAAAACTTCACATTGTATTTTCTTTGTGGCTAAGCCAGTTTTCCTTCCTTATTAGTCCAAAGTTCTCTTGGCTTTAACGCTTTTTCCTTTATAGGAGTATGTTTGAGCCTCTGAAAAATTTGCACAGATATTTTTTTTAAATTAGGCTATGTTAAAATACACATAAAACTTACCATCTTAGCCATTTTAACTGTACAGTTAATAGTATTAAGTATATCCACATAATTTTACAGCTAATCTCCAACACTTATCTTGCAAAACTGAAGCTCTGTATTCATTAAGTAACAACTGTCCACTTTCCCTTCTCTCAGTCCCTGGTATCTAGCCACTGTCTATAACTTTTAACTAGGTACATACCTAATCAAAGATATGAGTGAAACTATACAGTATTTGCTCGTTTGTGACTGACTTATTTCACTTAGCATGGTGTCCTCATGGTCCATCCATATTGTGGCTTGTCTCAGAACTTCCTTTATAAGACTGAATAACGGTTCTATTATAGGTGCACAGTATACTGCATTTCTTTACCTGCTCATCTGTCAGTGGTTACTTCCTTCCACCATTTGGCTATAGTTAGTAATATTGCTGCAAAGGTATGTGTACAAATATCTGTTTGAGTCCTGACTATCAGTTCTTTTGATGTATTCCTGTATTGGTCAGCCTTTTATTGCTAGGACAGCATACCTGACGTACAAAGCCTAAAGGAGGAAAGGTTTATTTTGACATGCAGTTCTTGGAGGCTTCTTGGCCGGCTATAAGAGGGAGACATCATGTCATGTTGGAAGGCTGTGGCAGAGGAAACTTCAGTTCGTGGCGTCAAGTAGCAGAGAGAGTAGGGGAGGAGTCAGAAAGGCACCTCTGTTACCTGTTTCCTTCCACCACACCCCACCTCCTACCAACACCTTCAGATATGAACTCAGCCTTGGAGTCATCCGTTGGTGAGGTTAGCACGCCCGTGGTCTAATCCCAACTCAAAGCCCTGGCCCTGAGCACAGGAGACTTTCAGGGACATTTTAAATCTAAACCATAGCAGCCAGGCATGGTATGCATGCCAGTAATCCCAGCAGTGAGGAGGCTGGGACAGGATTGCGTGAGTTCAAGGCCAGCCTGGACCACACAGTGAGAGTCTATCTCAAAATATTTTTAAAAACAAGCTAAACCATAGCAACACCCACAGTCTGTTAAGTTTTTTTTAAATTGAACTAAACCTGTATATTAAGTTGAGAATTGGCATCTATTTTATCATTCTTTTTTCCTCCCCATTAATAGATACTTTTTCTTTTGAAGTTTTGAGAAAATACATGCAAACAAGTAAGTTAATGCCAAGCTTCTCTAAGCCATCTGTTGACAGATCAAAGGTAATAAATAAGTAAAATATATGGGGGTATATTAACTGGAAATAGTGCTAAACAGGAGAAGTAAGAAAAAGAGGGACCGGGTATGGCGGCACATGCCTATAATCCTAGCACTCAGGAGGCGGAGGCAGGAGGATCACTGTGAGTTTGATGCCAGTCTGGGCTGTAAAGTGAGTACAAGACCAGCCTGCACTACATGGCAAGATCCTGTTTCAAAAAAAGTGGAGGATGCTTCCAGGGATATAGCTCAGACCACAAGGCGCTGCTCGGCAAGTACAAGATCCTGAGTTCAATTCCCAATACAAAAAAAAAAAAAAAAAACCACACACACACAGAGGCTCACTGTTTTCCAGGGAGGACTCCTTCCTTAGCTTCCCAAAGTGCTGTGATTACAGGTGTGTGCCACTATGCTTAGCACAGTCGTAGTTTACAGTACAGTTTCAAACAGGGTGGCCGAGGAAAGCCTCACCAGGAGGCATTCCTGGAAGATGAAAGGAAAGGAGTACACCATGTAGATATCCAGGGCAGAAGTGTTCTGGGAATAAACAGGTGCAAGGGCCCTAAATTTGGCTCTACTTTGCCTCTTAGTGAAAGGATAGCAAAAAATAATTTTTAAGAGGAATTTCTGATTTTTGTGCTCAAATAGATTCATGAGGAAAACTGAAAATAGAAGCAGGACCAGAATGGGAAAGAGTCAGAGATTAGGGTAGATTCTGCAAAGATGAAAAGCATCATTGCCTAATTTAAAATTAATGAACAGTTACTGGAAACTAAAGAACAAACAAACTTTAGAAAGTCAAAACTCTGTCAGGATCAAGTGCCAGGCAGAATTTTTTTTAAAGTCCAATTAAAGCCTAGTTTAACTTTGAAATTTTAGGAATAAAACAACAAAAATATTGTACAAATACACAGGCCAAAAAGTTACTGCAGGGGAACAAAAATCAAGCTAATCTTAGTCCTCTCTTTAATGACAGCAGAGCCTAGGCAGGTTGGTTATACTGGCCAGACCTCGAGGGTGAAAAGATAAAAGGTATGGAAAGCGAGGCAGAGGAGGAGGAGAGGCTGGACAATAGATACGGGTGATTCTTGTATTGGAAACCTGTATGTATTTGTGTAATTTTTTTATTAAGATACAAGTATTATTGGGATAAAAGTCAGACCTAGAAAGGAAAAAGTGAAGAAAACAGCTGTATGTGTTACGGCATAAGAGAGAAAACAAGTTGAAAATTAAATACAAAGTGAAGACAAGTAGGACCAAACATGTTAGTTATGACATAACAGTGATAAAATCCCCTCTTATATTTATTAACTGTATTTACAGTGTCTTGACTTACAGAAATTTTAAAATATTTGTGGTAAAACCTTTTCTGCTTTATGTGCTTAGTAGGAAAGTTTTCTCTCACATAAAATTATAAAAGTAATCTATAGCCTTGTACACTGCTTATTGAATAATTCATAATTCACCATGTTAATTTGAGGCACAAGCTGCATCTGTCTTAAACTAGATTATGATGTAAATATAGGTCTATTTCAAGACTTTCTGCACTATTTATTAATTCAGTTACTACTACCTATACCATTATTAAATGTTTAATTATAGTCATGTAGTGTATTTTCATATCTGGTAATATCAGAATTTCTCTTTATTTCCTTCAGAATTATATTTACCTTTCTTACAGCTTCTTTATTTTTTTTTTGGAGGCAGAGTATGTAATTCAGCCTGGCCTTGAACTCACTATGTAGGCTCAGGCTAGCCTCACACTTATGATAGTCCTGCCTTGGCCTGCCAAATGCTTGGGTTACAATGTGCACAACAACACCTGGCTTACACATTCACTTTTCAAGTTAAATTTAGAAGCAGTTTGTTAGAAAAAAATCTCAATGAAATTTTAATTGTAATGGTACTACATTTATGAATAACTGGGATGGTATGAGTTTTGCTATAGAGCTACCATTTTCTGTTTTCTGTGTGCCACCTGTTGTTCTAGGCCAATTTTCTAATATTTTTAAGCTGACAAAACTGTGGCTTAGTTGAAAAATCCACTCAGAATCTTAGGATAGAGCACAGTCTCAACCAAGAGCGCTTGACATAGAGACTGTGCTCTTTACCACATTGTGTCTCCCTTTTCTTATCTCACCCCTTCCATGTCCTAGGCCAGTACTGTGGAGCTCGGGGGTCGCCCATGCCTCACACATGCCAGCCCCCTTCGCATCCCCAGCACAGAGGAGAGGGGTGATGGGAGGACAGAGAAGGGAAAGGGAGAAAAAGCATGAGTCTAGATGCTGTTGTTGAGGTATTTTAAAATATTTTTAACTTAAATCTATAGACCTTGAATAAAACAAAGTACCTTCTATGATGTGGGTGGGCCTCATTCAATCCATTGAACGCCCCTGAAGAAGTAATTCTAATTCCAGATAAGCTATGGTTTGGACTCTTCCATGGGTCCACAGCCTGTATGCCTGCCCTACAAATTTCAGACCTGCTGTCCCCACAGTCCTTAAAAGTACTTCCTTCCTCTTCTCTTCCTTTGGGTTAGACTCTCCAGTGACCATGATAATCCCTCCTTTTGTCATCCATGACTAACAACTCTAGTTGAAGGTAACTATCTACGCTGCACCTCAGCAGCTAAGTGCGGCTAGAGGAAATGTCCGACCATGCTGACTGATCCCTCAGATTGTGACCGTAAGTCCCAGAGCGCCCGGCAGTGCTTCCTTATTCCTTTGGTCAGCTGACTTCCCTACTCTGTGAGACAATGACAATATTTCTTTCTCTCTCCCCATTTCTTATCTTACTCTTAGAAATGCCTTCACAGCTTATTTCACCGAAGAGGGGCAGTGTGATAGAATTTTCTCTCCTTTTACCACCACTGCTCTTAGGATCTCTCTTCCCCACTTGGCCATGTCCCTACCTGGGGTCAAACTTTCCACTGTGGACTGGATGCCATCTCTCTTCCTGTCTAGGTTCACTTCTCTCACAGTGGTTAGCACTCAATTTGCCCATCAGTTTACCCCTCTACCATATCATTCCAGTCAGTGAGTATGCTGTGTTTTTAGTCCTTGAAATGGGGGATTTGTGGTATGGTTTAATATTACCTTTATTTACCGCCCACCTCACTGTACCACACTTTGAAGACTAGCAAAGACCTGTTTGTTCTTCAGCCCCATCCATTTTGATCTGTTGCCCTTTTTATCTGTAGATACCAGATGAGAACGCAGCGGCATAGGCTTTTTAGTTTCTCTACAATGACTAAAAGGGCAGAGATGCCATTTTACTCCATTTTATCCCCAGAACTTTTTACACAGTAAATTGCTTAAAAATGGTTAGTTGATCTGCCTGAAGTTCCACTGGGACTTACTATGAAACACCTTCTTTCCCCACTAAGTCTTGTTGTTGCTGCTGGGAGGACAAAATTTTGCCTATCTTTGGTCCATCTAACTCTCTATTCAGAGTTGTGACTTTCTAAATCTTGTTCTCTTTAGCTTCCGAAAGTTGCTGTTTATTAGCTACTATTGTGATTTGCTAGTGGGGACCAGCAATGGTTTCTGTCCTTCTGTCATCTTCTGGCTGGCTGTACACCATATAGGCCTGCCTCTCTCTTTTTCTTTTTTTTTTTTTTTTTAAATAGGTCCTTGCTATGTTTCCCAGGCTACTGGTCTCAAACTCCTGGGCTAAAGCAGTACTCCTGTCTCAGCTTGCTGAGGATAAATCAACACTAGCTTCTCTGCTATTCTAAAGGATCATCGCAGCCTGTTAAGTGGCAGATGAGAACCCTAAACTGAAAAGGGGGAGCAAGCGGGAGGCTATACTGGAGCTTTTCTTTGGTCAAGCCTGCTTTCCAGAGTCTGTTTCAAGAGGTGGCATGATATAATTCTTTCCCTGTAGACTCCCTGGAATTGGAATGCATGGATTGTATCCTGTCTTCCTGTATATCTTATTTGTATCCTATCTTCTGGTTCCATCTTTTTCCTGAGTTTCTCTGTGCCTCTGTTTCTAAAAAGGAAGTAATAATGCTGTGCAGTTCATGGGTTGTTGTGAGGACGAGTCATCTTAAGTAAAATGCCTACTTGGCACATGGTAAACACTAGAAAAGTGTCAGCTGTTATTATTTTTAGGATTATATTAAACTAAGTGAGCTACCATTTGTATGCTTTTAACAGTTGCAACACTTAGAGTAACTGATGTTTAGAATTTCCTCACTTTATTTAAAGAAGTGTTACACTGCAGAAAACTGTGCTATACAAATTGAAACAGTAAAAGTAGGAGTCTTGTATGTTTCATGTTTGCTTTAAGGCTCACTGAGATTAATAGTTTTTTTTGTTTGTTTGGTGCCAGGAATCAAACTCAGGACCTTGCACTTACAAGGCAGGCATTTGTGCTGCTGAGCTAGATCCCCAGCCCCTAGATTTATAAATTTTTTAACATGTGGAGGTTATAAAAAGAAAACAGTCTGAGATTGGTTTGTATATACTATAATATTTCTAGCTTTTTGTCCAATAATTAGAAGAGCCACCAAATAATGTAATGTGTCCATTGTCTCTAGTACTTTCAAATATAATCTTGTACTCTAGTCTGCTAAATGTTGTAAAGAGAGCCAGATGAATAAAGTACATTTGAAATTCTCCTTTCCAAAAGGAATATATCCTCTAGATTTTCCCTTTCCTTCAAATTTAGGATTTAGGTACAGTCCCAAAATAGAAGTTTCTACATTGCTTAAATTAGTGACAAAAAGTGAACATGTTATGTAATCATTAGGCAATAGTAGGTGGTGGTGATTCCATTTTACAGTACGTACAGTGTGGGGCCACCATGGCATCACGTTTTAGGGAAAATGACAAATTAGCCTTCATCGTATTCTGAAGTTGTGCAGGGTGTTTCAGGATAATAACGAGAAAATCAGGGACATAAGAAATTATTGGTTAGGAAATAAAGAAGTTTGATGGAAAAAGCAGTAGGTAAAGCCAAAACTCTGAGGTCTGTTGAAGCCTAGCGACTCACTATGTGACCTTGGGTAAGTTGCTTGCCTGAACATAACACATATTTTACATGGACTGTTATCTTTGTGAAAGAATAAGTGAAAATGCATTTTAGAATGATATCCCCAAAATGAGTTATTAATTTACTATACGTGTTCATATTTGTTTTAACTGTTAGAAATTATGATTTACATTCTTAATGAGTTCCTTATGGACAAAGACAGAATTACTCATCCTTACATCTCTGTTGCTTAGCACGGCCCCTGACACGATATAGGAGGCATATATATATTTTGTCAAGTCAAAGTTGCTTAATTTGTAACTTCGCTAGTAAATGGGTGTTTAAAGTGAGTTTAAACTGAGATGCAATTTAGGGGATCCTTCTTTAATGGTGTTTATTGATTTTATCCTGAGTCAACTAAGAAGTATATTTTATTTCACACTTATTGTACACATAACTAAAACCACGTTTGTAGAAAATATCTTACTTGTGACCGCTGATAAGTTCTGTTCCTTTATATTTCATCCATTTAGTGTAGGTATAACCCAGTGATTTCTGGATTCACCAATGAGTTGGAACCTATAATTGAAAAAAACACCTCTTTAGGCAAGTTGTATGAGAAGAGGACTTTGTCATGTTGCAGTGCTTGGCACATAGCAGGTGTTCAATAAGTACTTGTTGAATGCATGAAAAAATGGGGACTTTCTTACCTGTAGATCACATACGAGAACAGGAGAAGCAAGCTGAGGGTACTGCTCAGTGGTACATGTGTTGTGACTCCATGAGGCCCTGGGGTTCAATCCCAGAACCAAGAAAGAAAAAGGAACAGGGCAGGGAGAAAACACCATATCCTGACCTTGCTGTGTTCTGGCTTATTAGTATTCAGGTGATCTGCTAGGTATAATACAAGTGCACTAAGCACTAAGGAGAATACATAATTTAAATAAGGCTGTCTCCAGCCTCATGCAGTTTAGAGCGTAATCCAGTTAGATACAAGAAGGCCTTAAAAGAAGTCTGAAGATGTTTCTCAAGATACTTGACACCAGCTGTAGACACAACTGGAGTATGCAGTATGATTGAAAAACTGCTGAATGCTTAAATTTTTAAAATATGTTTTACAGTGAATGACATGTTTTCATTAATCTCCCTCAAATACTCCCCCTTGCTTTAAACACTCCGTGTTCTTGCCACTCTCTCCAGCAGTTGCAGAAGTCCTCTTTTGTCAGTGTCTAGTTGCACTGTCATGGCTGCCTCAATGTCCTCAGTTGAAAATGTTTGCCTTTTTGACTTTGGGAAAGCCAGAAGGCTTATTGTATCAAATCCAGTGAATAAGATGGATGAAGACACCCCGTATTTTCACAAGCCGGCCTTTCTGTTGGGTGGTACTCTAGTAGCATTCTCTGTATTTTTTATCACATCTCATAAAGACGTGGAAGAGGACTTTAGAACTGTTTCAGAAAGCGGCAAGAACATGGAATAAGCATGTTTGAACTGAAGGATTTTGAGGTGGGTAGTAGAAATGGGTTTTTTTACTGTAATAAATTTTTACAAATTTAAACTTTCTCCATATGTGTTGATCAACTGTGGTAAGTGCCTGATAAGAGAGATTTGCCAAGAACTTTGTTCTTGGTCTTGACCAAGCATTGAAAGTAACTTGCCCCATGTATTTCTCCTCACTAGAAGAGTCAAGTACTGGGTTATATAAAGTTAGTCTGAAATATTCAGGGAACATTTGATTAGACATTTGAAACATCTGTTCTTTAAGCAAATTAACAGTAACAATTCACAGTGATCCTAAGTCCAGCTTGTTATGGATACTAAACTTAGATTCTTTGACAAACATGATAATTTTTATTCTAAAGTCAGTTTGCCTTGTTGGTAAAGAGGAGGAAACTTTAGCTCTACCCAAAATACATAGCACCCCATTTCCTTAATTTTAGGGTACTTTACACACTTCGACTCATGAGATAGTACATAGGAGCTTTTAAGCGTCAAACTTAAAAGTACGGTTCTTAAGACCAACCTTCAAATTTATCATTAAACTTGGGACTTGAGAGTACAAGAGGATGCAGGCTGAATAATTATGCTAAAACGAGGTAAGCTGAGACTATCTTCAGCAAGTTAGGAAAATGGCCGTCTGCCCTTAGTATATGTTTGGCTACATTCTCAAAAGGAGAAAAATGACAAACTTTACAAAACATTTGCAAAACTTAAAATACTTAGAAGTAATAAAATGTGAATCAGAAGTGTAGTACTTCATGCTTTTGACTATTTAGTACTGAAAGTTATCAGTAATATATAAGTAAGATAAGGAAGATGTATATAACATACAAAGTTTTTTTCCCCTAAAACTTAATGAATGATGTACTTATATTCAATAATACTCCCTGGTAATGAAAAGATTGGATGTTTTCTTAGAAGTAAAAAAAATGGAATAAGAATGTGGTGCCATCTTATAGACAGTACCCTAGATGTTTATGATTTCATTTTTAAAAGATACTAGAATATCTGTCAGTTTTTATGACTCAAATCTTATGATTAGTCCAATCTGAAGGCACTGTAGATAGCATTTAACATGACTTATTGTTAGATAGTCTTTGCTATAAGATTATCTTGCATTCGTTCCAGTGGTACCAAAAAGACCTTATGAGATAGTTTAGTAGTGAATGTCAAGTTTAAAATGACAGCTTTAGATGAGACAGCAGTATAGCAATTAATTAGCCTACAATTTCCATTATTCACAGTTTTTTGAGGCTTTCTTAAACTGAATAATTAAAATGCCTTCTATCTCTTAAGTACCCCTTTTGGGGATATAAGTCAAACACTTTCTTTACTAAATTCAAGATCTAATATAAACACTAATGTTCTAGTTTTTGGAAGGAAGCAGTATACTTTATACTTAGATTATGTACCTTTTATAGAAGTTAAGCCCAGGCCCTAAGTGGTTATATTAAGTGTTTTAAGTTCCAGATGTAGCATTTATTATGGTTATTTTCAAAGTGGAAGGATAAAATTTTATTAAGTTGATAACAGCAGATCATTTACTAAAATGAAGCTTAATGAAAGTTGTCCATCAAAAAAATAACTTGACAGTAATACGGCACATTTAGTTCACTTACGTATACAGTGCTTTAAAATAATGAATAGGGATATTTTGGCCAATTTTTAAATTTTTTGCATTAAGGTAAGATTGAGGCCAAAACTAAATTGTTTATGTACATATTGCCTTCCCACATATTTTTCCATGAATTGCTTCCTTTCATCTTCTTTTAATACTTTAGAATGCTTTTAAAAAGCCTTCTGGACTCCAGCGATGCAGGTTGGCATCAGAGGAAGTAAAACATATGGTAGTGATCTTTCATTTGCCTTCTGTGTACTTAACATTTCCATGGACATTAGGACATACAGGACTGTAAAACCCTAGGACTAACGTGAGATGTGATTCTCCAGTTTTACTCATGTCTCTCACAAATACAGGTGTTCTATAAACCTCTGTCCTTTTTAAAGAGGTCTTGTACTAGGGGCTGGGGATATAGCTCAGTGGAATAAGCGCTTGCCTAGCAAGCGCAGGGTCCTGAGTTCGATCCCCAGTACCGCCAAAAAAAAAAAGAGGTCTTGTACTCAAATCTGTACTTCTCAAGAATATAAATAATTCTTGTAGGAGTCTGAAAGTAGAGTGAAATTAACTCTGCCATTGTTTGCTGTTCTTTTAGTGAGTCACCACCCTTGGTAATTTGACAAGATTTTTGAAAGTTCTAGAAATTGACAGATAACCAGATTGATCTGTTTATTTACACATGCATACAACCTTTTCAAGTTTATAGAACAAAAAGAGGATTGTATTGTCAGATATATGCATTTAGTATTTCTAATGTTTAATGATGTTTACTATGGGTCAAGCGTTCTTCTAAGTACTTTACACAAGTTCATTCATTTAGCTCTCACAGCGTGCCTCTGAAGTGAATTCTGTTATCTTGTCTACTACAAAAGGACATCAAGGGATGGATAGAGAGGTTAAATAGCTTTCCCCAGGTCAGATAACTAGTAAATAGTAAAAGTAGAATTTGAAGCAAGGTGTTCAGACTCCAAGAGTTAGACTCAATTTTTGAGACAGACTGAATACGAAACCAAGATAAAACATCCATCTTTCACTGCTTTCTTGCTTGCCTGCTTGCTTGCTTGATTGATTGATTGGTTGATGAATGAATGAATGAGACGGGGTTTCACTATGTAATTCAGGCTGGCCTCAGAGTTGCAGCAATCCTGCCTCAGTCTCCCGAATACAAGTTTTGGTATTACAGGTGTGCACCACCATGCCTAGCCTTCCACTGCATTCTTTTTTACTACAGTTAAATACTATATGTTTTTAATATTTGTATAACTTTTTTATTCAAGCAGTAATCTCTGTGATTGCTTCATATATAATAAAAATACCCTTGTGATCTAAACTGTAATAGAGGGCCAGGCGTGGTGGTGCACACCCATAATCCCAGCTAAGGCAGGAGGATCGTTGTGAATTTGAGACCAGCCTGGGCTACAAAGTAAAACTCAAGGCCAGCCTGAACTGCATAGCAAGACCCTATCACAAAAAGAAAATATAAATAAATAAAAATAAACCAGAACAGAGGAACATTGTGGGTTTCCCAGTTTGCCTGTCAGAGAGACAGATACTTAGATTAAACTGACCAAACAATATCCTCAGAAGAAACAGTTGAGATGGGTGGTTGACATGGGGATATTGTGGTGATTCCTGTTGTTGTTTTGTGGTTTGAGAGACCATTTTGTGGCAGCCTCCGGCTGGTTCATTATTTTCCTTTGGCATATTAAGAAGGGTTTGAAAAGAATCAAAGTGTAAGCTAACTTTCCAATGAAATCATCTGATTTCTTACATGATACCTGCAGGATTGTATAATTTTCAGCCCTGGGTAAGCTGAATATGTTGCCTCCTTTAGTAAATCTGCTCCTGATGTCCTGAGTCATTCCTCGCTTACACAGCACTGCCTTTGTGTGACAAGTGTTCTCTGCAAAGCTGGCCCATAGTAGCTGCATGTATAACTTTCGCCCACCTCAGTATCATTTTATATAACTCTTATCTCACCTTATGTAGTGTGAAAACAACAGTTCTTACATTTATCTCTGCTAAACAGTACTTGTTCTCCCACACTTTGAGCACACTGTAGAACTGAAAGTGATCTTTCCCAGCTCAGGTAAAAAGCCAGCTTCTTGGACTGTGTTTGGACAAAATGCCTTAGAGTATTCATTTTTCCCAAGTCTGTGTTTTAAAACTTTTGGCATCTGCTGCTGTTGAGAAAACAAAACCAATCAGGACATACCCAACACAAATTAACAGGAATCTTGCTAACATCCAGTTATGTCTAGTTAAGCTTGTTTTGTTTGTTTTTCATGGGTACATACTGTTGGCCATGATTTCTTCTTGCATATTTATATTTTCTGTTAGAAAAATTACAAATTCTGGTTTGTACATAAATCAGTGTTACATGGTACAAAAGCATGAATTTATACATAGTTTGAGAAGCTTCATGAGTTTTGTAGAGAAATTTTTGCTCAACAGATGCTATGTGAAATAAATTTTGATAGTAGTAATTTTTTAAATTGAAACAAAAAATGGGAACCACGTTAAAGAACCATTAAAAAATATAACAGCTAATTTCACAAATCTTACTATGACAGGGTAACAGTAACTCCAGTAAAAACTATTAATAATCAGTCATTACGATTGGAGAGTTTCACAAGGGAAATCATTCATTAAAAGGCTTAGTCCTCATCTGCTTTTTGTTTGTTTACAGTTATCTCATTAAATCTCCACTTAAAATAGGCATCATCCGTATTGTTTGCATAGCTTTGGCAGGGCTTGAGGCGGAAGGACTTGATAAGGCATGCTGACCTTGAATTAAACTCAAGTCTTCCACAGGCAACCTGCCCAGTCTAAAAAAGTTGAGCCTCCAGGCGTATTCTCTAATAATAGATGTAGGGAGCCCTAAAGGGGCAGAGACATTTGGAGGGCATTTCTTTTCTGACCAGCTCCCCTGGAAGGGTCGTCCTCTTTCTTCTGAATCTATTCCAGAAAAAATCACACCAAAGAAAAACATCTAATTGCGATTAATTGCATCTATTTTTTTGTAAAGTAAATTCTAACAGTTTCTTCAGAAATTATGCTGATGTGTATGTGTGAAGAGCCAACTGACCAGAATACATATTCTAGAATTGTTTTTCCCTGCTATTGTTGAGTATTACTTTTTATATCCTATTCTCCTTTTGATAAAAAAAGCATGTGTTTTTGAAGGCAGCTAGTTAGAATTAGAAATGCAGCCTACAACTTAAGAAGTAAGCTATTTAAAGATGTTTTTTATTGGGAATATAGAATTCAAAAAACTAATTGGACTCACTATTAGAAAAAGTTCTATGGTACCTAATACTTGTGTTTTTTCCCATGAGAACCCCACATCTGTTATTTGTATGCAGGCATGTGTCATCTAATGCCAGTGCATGTTATTAATTGCCTGTCTGCATTATCAGGCAGTTTCCTCATTAAACATCATGGAATATACTTAAATAAACCTAGATGGTATGGGTCAGTCACTCAGCATGGACTGTTTTTTGGTGCTGGGGATTGAACTCAGGGCTTTGTGCATGCTATGTGGCATAGCGGTGCAGTTAAGAGCTCAGGGAAACATGCATGTAGGAGACTCCTGCGATGTAATACAGCATCTGGTTTTATAGTATTTTTTTAAATAAGCAGAAGGAAGAGTACATTCTAACACTAAAGAAGAAAACCATAAGCCACTAACATAGTCATTTATTATTAAGTATTATAAACAGGGTTCTAGGAGGTTCCTAAACCCACCTACCCATACAATTAAGTTGCAGGTTCACTGACTTACATAACAAAAAAAGAATTTTCAGGGCACATCAGTAAGAGACATAAAGGCATTTATTAGACAGAAATTTATTTTTTTATTTTAAAGAAAGAAAAAATAAAGATAAAAACAGCACAAAATCGATAAAAACAATACACAATTTCAAAACTAGATGATAAGAAATTAACAATGGTTGTTATATTACATATTGTTATCTTCAACGAAGTTGCTCAGATTACCAGATGTAAAAATGCAAGATTGACTGAACAATTATAGAGAATAACAAATAATTTAAAAATCAGAAATGATATAGTTTCACTAATCAAGATGGTAGGAGTTCAACAATGATTGTTATACTGCATATTGTCTTTAAATTAGTTATTCAGAGTATCAGATATAAGCATGCAAAATTGGTCAAAAAAAAGATTTAGGTATTAACTATTCCTTTCAATAAACCCATAGACATCGCCAGTTCAATTTTCTTTCTTTTGTTTCCTTCACCCAGGTTGTTCCTACCCTTTGAGCAATTTCTTTCCCTCTCACAATATCTATTGTACCTTTCAGGTTCTATTTACTCTTTCAGGTTCTTACGCTAGGGGAACAATATATTTACACATGGCGAGTTTAATTTATTTCACTCTCCAGTTACATCTATTTACCTATAAAAGCCTCGAGTTTATCTTTCTTTATAGGTAATACTTCCTTGTATAAAAATACCACATCTTTTTTTTCATTCCTCCGTTGATGGGCATTTGGGTTGTTTGCAAGATTTAGCTATTAGACATTGCACTGCTATAAACATGGGTACACGCATATCACTGTGATATGATGTTTTCAGTTCTAGAAGGGGAATAGCCAGGTTGAAAGGGACCTCTAATCCTAGTTTTCTGAGGAATCTCCACTGATTTCCACTGTGGTTCCACCAGCCTACACACCCACCAACAACGGAGAAGGGTTCCTTTTTCCCCACAGCCCCTCCAGCATTTGTTGCTGGTTGACTTCTTGATGATGGCCGTTCTTTTCTGGGGTGAGATAGAATCTCGGTGTTATTTTAATTTTCATTCTCAAAAGACCAATGATATTGAACATTTTTTCATAATTATTTGCCATTTGTATTTCTTCATCTGAGAAGTGTGTATTCATCTCAGATGCCCAGTTTTGGATTGGGTCTTTGAATTTGAGGGGGCCTATTTTTTTTTTTTAATTCTTTATATGTTCTAGATAGAAGTCCTCTGAGAGACAGTTGTTTAAAATTTTTTCCCAATTTACGGGTTTTCTTTTTACTCTGTTGGTGATTTCTTTTGATGAGTAAAAACTTTTCAGTAACATGAGATCCTAATTGTTGATTTTTGGAAGTATTTCTCCAGCAGTTTGATTTTTGTTCATAAACTGTCTGGCTACCCCTATGTCTTCAAGATTTCTACCTACTTTCTCCTCCAGCAGATTTAGTGTTTCTGTTTTAATATTTAGATCTGTGATCCAATTTGACTTTAGTGCATGATGATAAGCATGGGTCTAATTTTAGTCTTTGGCATATGGAAAGCCATTTATTAAAGAGGTTATCTTTCTTCCAGGGTACATTTTGGCCCCTTCGTCAGAGATAAGGTGGCTGAGTGTGTCTGCATCTTTTAATCCATTCCATTGATCCTCAGTAGACAAAAATTTAAAATACACACTCAGTGAGATACAGTGTAGGCCCCCAAGAAAGAGGGGCATCATATCTGGTGCTGGCTATATTTATGGGGCTTGGGGTGCTTTAAGATGGGTGATTTAGGATGTGTAAACCATGTACAGTGTTTACAGTTGAGATAAGCTGCTCAGTAATATCTTTGAGGGTGGAGGTTTATGGGAGGAAGTGTCATTTGACAGGCTTATATTGCATCTTTAAGACCCTGAGGAATTTTTTTTGAGTGAGTTTCCTGGAAGGGACAAAGGCTTGAGCAGCATTTGTGTCCTGAAGCCGCAGTTTTTCTTGAAAGTACGATTTTAAGATTTCAATGTTCCTTGTCTCCTTTCTACCTACCTTTATTTTTTCTATCCTCCCTCATTATGTACTATGAATAATTTTATGTACTGTTAGCAACACAGTAAGTTTGTTAACATTCGCAGTATTGTAAACACGTAATGGGTTCCACTACAACCTTAATACGGCTAGGATGTCACTAGACAATAGGAATTTTTCAGCTGTGTTTTAATCTTATGGAATAACTGTTGTACATAAGGTCTGTCTTTGAAACATCATTTTTTAAAAAATAGAAGTGAATATTGTATCTGAAGAAAAATTTATTCTTGGACTCAAGATGTAATGTATATAAAATCTTTTGTTAAACAACTAGTTTGCCAGTTTGTTAAAGGTTAATAGAGCCTTTACTTTGGTTAGTGCTGTTCCTTTTTACTAACAATTTTATTGAGATACTACCATTCATCTGTTCATAAGGTACAGTTCAGTGGATTTTAGTAGATTCAGTTATAGAACCATCATCACCACAACTTGAGAAAATTTTCATCACCCAGGAGGAAAATCTATACTCATTAACAGTTACATCTTTTGGGGGGGTGGGTAACTAGGAATTCATAATAAGCTACATCTCCAGCCCTTTTTTATTTTGAGGCAGGGTCTCACTAAGTTGCTAAATTGGCTAGACTGGGCTGACACTTGCATTTCTCCTTCCTCAGCCTCCCATAGGAGTGCTGGAATTACAGACCTACAGCACAAGACCTGGCTAAATTCCCCCAAACTTCCCAGTTTTGGGAAACCACCAACCTACCTTCTGTAAGGAGTTACCTATTCTGGGTGTTTCATATACTTTCTTTTCGTTTCTTTTCTTTTTGTTTTTTTTTTTTTGAGGCAGAGTCTCACTGTGTATTTCAGGCTGGCCTTCAACTTACTATGTAGCCCGGGTTGATCTCGAACTCACAGCAATCGATCCTCTTGCCTTAGCCTCATGAGTGCTAGAATTAAAGGCATGCACCACCATGCCCAGCTTGGGTATTTCATATAAATAGAATCGTATCATATAAATAAAGGTTTCTTTCACCTCATCATGTTTTCAATGTCCTTTCAGCACTTCATTCCTTTCTATTCAGAAATAGTATTGCATTGTGTAGATGTAGCACATATATTTATCTATTCAATTGATGGGTGATATTCACCCTCTGGTTATCAAAAGGAATATTGCTGTGAAAAACTGATTACAAGATTTTTCGTAGCTGTATATATTTTCATTTGTCTGCTATATGCATAGAAGTAGGATTGCTAGGTTATATGGTAACCCTAAATATAACATTCTGAAGAACTTCCAAACTATTTTCCAAAGGAGCTGGCATGTTATATTCCCACCAGTAATGTATGAGGTTCAGTTTCTCTACATGCTTACTGGTGCTTTGTTATCGGCCTCTTTTATTATAGTCATGTGAGTGCATGCAAAGTGACACCTAATGGTGAGTTGGATTTGTATATCTTTTGTCAGTTTTGTAATTGGTTTATTAGTCTCATTCTTGAATTCTAATATTTATGAATTCTAACTATAAGTCTTTGATCAGATAAATGATTTGCTAGTATTTTCTTTTGCTCTGCGCCTTACCATTTTACTTTTTTAAAGCACAAAAGTTTTTAGTTTTGCCGACATCCAACTTAAGCAATTTTTTCATATTTGTGTATGATGCGAGGGATTAAAACCAGGGTTAGGGAAACATGTTAGGAAACCCCTCTGCCAATGACCTCTTACACATTCATCCCTTACTTTTTTCTTTTATTGCTTATGGTTTTAGTATCAAATCTAAGAAGCCACTCTTTAATCCAAGATCATTGGGAATGTACTTATATTTTCTTCCAAACATTTTATAGTGCAAGTTTATGCATTTTTTAAATCTACTTTGAGTTCCTTTATGTGCATGCAAATGAATGGAGATGGTTTCCTACCTCATAAAATGCATTAGCCCTAATCCTAACTTCATGCTTTTCAGGTGCAAGTTATTGTATAGCTTACATTTATCCTTAAATATAATTTTATGTGGTTGTAATTGGAATTGTTTTAATTTCATTTTGGGATTGTTTATTGACAATGTATATAAATACAGTTGATTTTTTTACACTGATCCTGTACCATGTAGAGAACTTATCTTCTACAAAGAGAAATAATTTACTTCATTTTTCCCAGTATTGATGTTTTTACCTCTCTTCTCTAATTGTCCTGGTTAGAATCTCTATCACATACTTAATAGAATTAAAAAGAGAAGACATTTTTCTCCTCTTCTTGATCTTAAAGGGAAAGCATTTACTCCTTCAGCATTAAATATGGCGTTAACTATGAGGGTCAGATGCCTTTTATCAGCTTGTTGATATTTCCTGTTCCTAGTTTGTTGAATTTTATCATGAAAGGATGTTGGGTTTTTATCAGATGCTATTCTTCATCTATTGAGATGTGGATGATTATTAAATCCACCTTCCATTCCTGGGATATATCACACACTATAATCCCTCGCACTGGGAAGGCTGAGGCAGAAGGATCGCTGAGGGTTTGAGACCAGCTTTGTAGGATAGCCTACAAAGAGAGTTCAAGACTAGCCTGAACTGCATAGTGAAACCTTGTCTTAAAAAGAACAACAACAACAAAAAACACCTAGGATCAAGGATAGCTCAGTGACACAAGCGCTGAGTCCTGAGTTTGATTCCCGGTACCAAAAAAAATGTGGTTGGGTCTGATTTGAACATTTTTGAGTCTATATATGTAAGAGATACTGGTCTGTGTCATCTGTGATAGCTTTGTTTTGTATCTAGTTAATGTTGGCCTCGAGAATGTGTTGGGAAACATTTCCTTTTGTATTTTGGAAGAGTTTGTGAAGAACTGGTATATAGTTATTAATTTAGTAGCCCTGGGCTTTTCTTTGTGAATGGTTTTTAAACTATTAATTCATTTTTCTCATTAGAGGTCATGATTTGTTATTTCATACTCTTGAGTGTGTTTTGGTAGTTTATATCTTTGCAAGAATTTGCTCATTTCACCTCAATTGTATAATATATTGCCACATAGTTGTTCATAATCTACCTTATAATCTTTTCTATCTCTGTAGATTTCTAACTAGTAAATAATTACCTAGCCCTACAAAGAAATTAACTATTAAAATTGGGGTGCCCTACTAGGAATAGAATATACAAAGAAGCATAAAAAGCAAAGAAGTACAGTGCCAAGCCCCACATTTGTGTTGCTGTCAGTGAATAAGCACAGCAACATTAATTTCTGCCTATCACAGAAGAGTAGAGCCTTCAGCAACAGCACGGGTTGCTAGGAGTGGGGCATGTACTTCTGTCCAGAGGAGTATCTAGGGTTTAAGACTCGTTACCTAACAATTTGCAGGCTTTCTGTAACCTTGAGCAAAAACACTTGACTTCCCAACTAGCCATCTAAAAGGGGAGGCAAACCATTTGCAGAGCTATCAGGTATTCATTTTTCATTGTACTGTCTCAGCAGTTCTGTACGAACCTTATGTAGGCCACGTCTCAGTATAGTGAATTCCAAAGTACTGATCTCTCATTTTTTGAAAATGCATCAAAACATACACGTTTATTTTTTTAGTCTTAAACACAGGAAATTCAAATTGAAGTATTATAATACCCAGGCAACATGTGGGAATTATGAGCATGGAGTCGCTCATCATAGAAGAAATTACTTTCATTTGTTTGTGAAAGGGAAAGAAAAATGTATTAACCATTGTTACCCTCCTATTACTTGTTTTGAAGCTTTTTTTTCTGTTTTAAAAAAAAGAAAGAATAAAATACTGATGAGTCCAGGATTCCCACCCTGACAAGTACACCCCCATCTTTAGCCCTTTTGCCAAAAGTCACTGAGTATATTTTTTTTTCATGAAAACCTTTCATTTTTTAACAAACATTTTGGATTCCCCTTACAGGAATTTATTATAAAATGCTTTTAGAAAGATTTTTACTGTTTAAGACATTGCTGCTGAACATTGAATGGGAATGTTCAATTTACTGAGTTTAAAACCTTTTGGTAATTGCCCAGAAGCCTTTAATGTATACATCTTGTTTTTGAAAATATTCTGTATTTTGAAAGAGAAGCACATGTGGAAAAAA